>BMAW01016227.1:113196-150006 GCA_019974015.1 Nephila pilipes
TTAAGTAACATTCTTTATGGGGGTAAAAATATATGTGTAATTAGATGCATTATTTTAGGAACTGAGTTCTGCATTTTCTATTTATTATTTGCATCCTGTTATAAAATTTATATAAACAGAATTTTAGGGAATTTAATCGTGTTGTATGGAGCTTATATTATATGCATATATGTGATTTTTTTTTTTTTTAAATTAGGATGTTGAAATAGCTGATAACTTTTAATTATTATGTGTATATGTTTGTGATTAAACATTATTTGTATGACTTTATTTTGTTTTTGATTTAATGATTTGAAAATTATTTCTTACAATAAATTTTAGTTTATATAATTTTCAAGAAGAGTTTTAATGATCAAAATATTTTTCAGGCCAAGCCTTCCACTAAAGAGCTTTTGGAAGATCTTGAAAAGGTAACATCTTTCTTTAATTAAATGTAAACTATGAACAATTAAATTAGATGTTACAATTTTTGTGCTTTTAATTACATTGTAATTAATTTAATAATTCATCAATTTTTTTCTTCAACTAAAAAGAAAAAAATTGATTTTAAAAAATTGTTTGATTGATTTAAATTGTTTTTTTAAAAAAAAAGAAACTCAATTAGAAAATGGACTAGGAAGGATGATGTTTCATACTTTTCCTTTTAGGGCAATGTGCATGTGGTGTTTACAAGGCATTTTAAAACTGGTTTGAAATGTAGTTTATTTAATTATATAGTCAAATTATATCAGTAACTAGAAAATAATTGTTCACATATATTTGAAAAAAAATTAACATTATTTTATATATTGAACATTTATTTCAAACATGAATTAAAATGTATTAGGATTATTTTTTGTGTATGTGTTTTAATATGTATTAAAACCTGTATGAATAATAAAAAGCTGTTAAATGTAATTTACCTGAAAATACTTAATATAGTTTTTGTAAGAAATTTATTTATCTCTAATTGAATGGAAGGAACAAAATATTTATATATTTAAATGAACAAAATATTCATATATTTAAGAACAAAATGAAATGCCTTATTTTTTTCATTTTTTTAAAAAATCTATTTTCTGAAATTATTAAATAACAAATTCAAAAGTTGTAATTAATGCATATATTATTAAAAATATGAAGTTTCGTCTGATAAATTATACTTATTTTGAATATTCTTTTATAAGTAATATTGCTTTCTTTATAGTTTCTGAAAGAAATAAGTATATTTTAGATGTGTGGATAAAATAAAAGAATTTGCTACATTCCATGTAATTTTTTTTTCTAACATTCTGAAAATATTGAGACTTTCTTTATATCTTATCAATAACATCAATTTCCAACACAATTATTATGATTACATTACTTTTGTTATGAAAATTTTTAAGTATATTTGTGTATTTTAAATTTTATGGTATTTTTAAACAATAAAAATTACACAACTCTTTTATAGAAAGCTGTAAGAACAATTATTAAATTCAAAAATAACATTTAATGCTGTGTACTTTAGGAAATAGAAACCCTTGAAGAATACAAGCGAAGCACGGAAGTCCAACAGAAAGCAGTAATTGGATCACTTATCTTTTATTCAGTGCTGCTTTATATAATTTTAGCTGGTGTGTTTTTCTTCTATTCTTATCCTGTGGCGACTAAAGATCGTATCATATATGCTGTTCCTTTCCTGTTTTTTCCATTATTGTGAGTATTTTTATTACAAAAACATGTTACCTGCGTAGGACTATTTTAATATTCTATATAATTACTATGGTTCTCAAATTTAAAATAATTTGAATTAATTTTAAAAACTTATTTAATTTAAGCTTGTTTTATTAACATTGGCAACAAACACTGGTGTTCAATATCAACACATTTGTTGTATTGGAACACATTTTATATATTTATTATATATGGTATAATGAGTACAGGAATTATTTCTTCAAAAGGAATATTTGAAGATATTTTATGTGTAGTTGTTTTCAATCTGATCTTTTATGTTTATCGGGTAATTTATTTATAGTTTTTCTGTCATAAATTTAGAATAAAATTACTATGCAGCATTATGAAATAAATTTTTAGTTACATTATAGTTATGTTTAGTTATATTTCCATTTATGTAAATTTACTTGAATCATCTAAAAATGTTGAATTGGTTGATATGTTTCTTCCTGATTCTTTTCTATTGAAAAATGTGAAAATATTAATTCTATGAATGTTTTAACATTTTTTTAGTATAGTTTTTTTGTAATGCAATAAAAAAATTTATATTTCATCTTTTACTGAGACATGCATTTTAATAATTTTATTTGTAAAATGGTCCTAACCATTTTAATTTCAGTTTTGATAATTGATGTGATAAGTTTCTGAATTACATTTAATCAAATTTCAGATTGTATGTTTTAAAGAAATTCCTCCAGTGGTACTTCTTACAAAAAATTCGACATAATGAAGAAAATCTACTTGAACTTAAAAAAAGAAAAAAATCATTATTAGAATTTGCTATGGAGACTGAAACTTACAAAGTAGTTAAAGAATTACTTGAAAAGTATGACCCTGCATATCATAGAAAAGTAAGAACTGCCATCAGATTTTGTTTTTATTTTTTGAAATACTAATTTGTTCTATTAAAATCTGTATGAGGATTTCCTGATTGAAAGAGTTGCTATTATTAAAAAAATCTTCTTTGATATTTGTAGATAAATTTAATGTTAGGCTTATATCTATTTGCATTACTTGTTATTATAGTGAAAAGAGCATTTAGAATTTTATATAATTCCTCTTCCTCTTATTTAGACATTTTTATGATATAGTATTTTTTTTTTTTTTTTTTCATTTTCTTAAAGCAAGTAGTATTTAGTATTAATTAAAAATTCATTAAATGAATATATGGGATTCATAATATATTATTAGTAAGTAGCTGTTATTTATTTAGTTTTATTTGGGTGTAATCAATTTTAGCATTTTTTAAAAAAATTTAATTTTGATATAATTCCAACTTTTTAAATATTGATATGGTTGTCATTTATAGAATTATATTTTGTTAGCAGAAAAAATTATACTTGAAAAATAAGAAAACATACATATAATTTTTTTAATTAGGTACTTGTTAACTGAAAGCAATTGAGTGATAAAATGTGTTTTCATTAATGAAAGCATAGAAAGAAGTAGAATTTAAATTTATTCAGTATTGTCAAGTTTACATTCTATTTTTACTGTGCTTTTTGTTGCAAGATATAAGCTCTGTTTTATGATTAGATTTATATTGCACTTGCATGTATAAGGTTAAATCACTTTTATATTTTAACTGTTTCATATTATTTGGAAAAAAAAATGATTTGATGCAATTTTTTATTCATAATGTTGCCACTGTGTGTCATTATACATTATTCATAACTGAGTGAAATTTTTGCAGTAAATGTAATTGAATGATTATCAACTAAGCTTATTTAATGTCATTCTTGTTATTTTAGATTTTTGAAGCAAAACCCGCAATTGAAGCTCCACCACCTCAGCCTTTAAAAGGATCTTTTAACGAAATGGGTGAGGTTATTCATGTGTTATTATATGTACTTGAAGTACCTTTGAATAAATAAGTGGTTCCTGAATTTTTATTTTTATTTCGTCCTTGATCATTTAATAAAATTTAGTTTGTATTCACCTAAGGTAACTCCTGATAATTTATATTTATGTGTTCCCCTGTTAGGTGGATAAGTAAATAATTTAATGGGGTTCACTGGGAACTGTATTTTGATGGCATTTTAAATGTTTCAAGACTTTCTAGAATCAGCTTTTTCCTTTCATTTTCCTCCATCTTTTACTGTAATTGCCTGAATAAACTTTTATACTAACTGTTATATCTCATGAACATCTTTTTTCTTGTAATGGCTAAATATTGTCTCCAAATTGTATCTTTTCTTACTTAAAAATGAATATTACAACCATTTTCATTAATTCTTCAATGAAGTGAAATGTATTTCTGTTGGAAAAAGTTATACAGCTATAACATTGATGGTTTATATAAAATATGTATTGGAAACTATGAAAAATAATATTTTCATGCATGGGAAATTTCTCAGCTTGAATTTGTGAGCATTGCTTTAAAAAATACCAAGGCTGCAATAAAAAAGGAGGGCTAAGTTTTAATTATTTTTGAATTTGTATATGTTAAATTATTGTGAGTTTTTTTTATTTGCTAATGATTTTATTTGAATGCTTTAAATATTTGTTTTAATTAAATACCTCATTACTAGAATTGACAAATATATTTTATATAATGTAATTTTTAACATTTTGAATATAATTTTTCTTAACTAAAATTTATCAGGCATTTTTAACTTTAAGTTTAAGCATATATTTATGATTTTTTTTAAAACAAAGTTTAGAACTTTCTGTGATACAATAGTTTTCTATTTACTTGTAAGGAGTTTGCGTAGCTTATGAGTAGCATATTGTACAAGATATTGTGTAAATTTATTATTAAAAACACAACTTTTGTATTCCTTTTTTTTTTTTTTTTTTTTATTTTAATGATTTGAATAATAGTCTATCAACTTATAAAGTATGTTACAGTGTTTTCTTTAGTATTTTGGAAATGAAGGATAACTGAATTGAACAAACTATGCATATATTATAAAAATATTTCAACATTGGTTTCATAAATAAATATTTGGAAAATCTAAACTGTCCAGATCCATATTAAATACACTTTCATAGAAAATCTAAATGATCCAGTTTTTTCTTAATTTAAAATTAAAAGATAATGAAATAATATTCTTCCAATATATATTATCTTGCTTAAGATCTTTACTTTGAAATGTTGTAATTTTAAGACATGTCAAGATTTTGAAAATAATCCATTTTTTATAATTTGATATCTCTGTTGAATTTTCAACATTTGTTTAAGGACACATAATTTTAATAAAGTTATTTTCTCTAGAATGTGTATGATCATTTTTGAAGAGCTGTTATAATTCACTCATTAAATTTGTTGGCTTTATGTCTGACAAAATTGAATTGGGACTTCAAATCCTAATTTTAGTAAGGAGAATGTTTAGGAGAATGTTATCATAAATCATACATAGCCTTAAAATCCTAATATTGTATGGTGTAGAAGTTGGAAAAATGAGGTATTAGTTCTTTTTATTATGCTTTAATTTATATCCATTGCCAATAAGTTCTCGATAAATTCTAATATAAAATAATAATTGTGTTTTAAATTTTTTATACATTTGTTTTTGACCTTCTCATTGTATTCAAGGTTTGGCTATTTAATAACAAGACTGATGCTGCTAAAGAAGAAGTATGCATGCACCAAACACCAGTGACTGACAGCTGTTTAGTGTGAAAACTTCTCTTTGAAATGTAGTGCTTCTTGTTTCTGTAAACTAATTTGTGTAAACATCATCTTCGTTTGCATTAGAGGTACTTTTCTGTGGAAAAAGTATTAGTGAGCAGCGAATTGGGAAATTTCACATGAAATTTGGAAAGACCGATACTGAAATTTATAATTTATTGAAATAAGTGTATGGCAATTAACCCTCTGGCTGCTCATCCTGCAATTTATATGGACAACTCAAATGTAGCAAAATTTGCTTATCCCACGATTTTTACGGCAAAATTGATATGAAGAATATTCCTCCTCCAGTTCGTTCTCTTATATTATGAATATTACGAATGAGTCCAAGAAACAAATAGATGCGCTGAACAATATATCCATAAAGCAGTTTGTAAAGATAGATCATGCTGAAAAAAATGGACAGAAAGGAAAGTTGAAGGACTAAGACTATTTTTTGCAGTTTTGTTACTCTAAGGAGTCATAAAGAGGCCAAAACAAGAGCATTATTGTTCTAACAGTCAAATATTATCACACCAATTTTTGCAAAAGTAATTGGAAGAAATAGGTTTTTATTGCTCATGAATTTTTTTCATTTTACCAATATTGAAGAATTTGATAGAGACCAACACCTATGGCCAAAACTTTATAAAATGTATGAACTAATAGAACATCTTCAATGCAAATTTCAAGCAGTCTATGTATCAGGGGGAAATCTTAGTTTAGATGAGAGTTCGATGCAGTTCAAAGGCTGGCTCAACTGGAAAATGATAATTGCCAAAAAAAGAGAGCAAGATTTGACTGTGAAGTTTTTTGTTCTTTGTGAAGCAGAAAGTGTATACATTTCAGATTTCCTCATATACAGAGGTGATAGAGCAGTGTATAAAATTCGAAAATACAGCCACTTCCAGTTTCCACCAAAATTGTTTTATACTTGATGAATCGATTGGTGGGAAAATTATGATTGTGTCACAATTGATAATTTTTATATATTTCCACAGCTTGTAGACATCTTAGTTGCAGAAAAGACGGACATTTATGGGACAGTGAATAAAACTAGAAAATACCTGCCAATTTTTCAAAAGAGAAAGTCTCCAAGGATGAAATTGTTACTTATCAAAGATGTAAAGTTATGGATTTGAATCTAACAAGACTGTTATGAAACCAGTTGTCGTTTGTGACTGTAATAATACGATCGGTGGCATCGATTTATGCGACCAAGAAATATCCTACTACCCTACACTCTGAAAACAATAGGAGGAGTATTATATCAAAATTTTCAGACAGTTTTTAGATCATTGTGGAATGCTTATATACTTTCAAAACAGCAAAAACCACCACAAAATATAAAGCTTTTAGAATTTCATTTGCAAATGGTTGAAGAAAGTATCCAAAAGTATTCTGGTGGAGATAACAATGGTTGTCTTGAAGATTGAGTTCTACTTCAAAACTTCGAGATTGACAGCTTGTCATTTTGCAAGCCATATGCCACCTAACCCCATAAAAAGAGAGCCTCGAAGACAGTGTGCTATTTGTTGTTCAGGAAAAGTTGCAAATGATTAAAAAATTCCTAAAGAAACTTGAATCTGTTGCAAAGACTGTGAAGTTGGACTTAGTCTTGAACCCTGTTTTGAACTCTATCACACTAAATTACATTTCTACGGTCATTGCAATATGTTTCCTTAAGTTTTATACATTGACTTATTAATATTATGTAATAAAATAGAAATTAACTGTAATTCAATGGAAATTTATTTTAAAAAAAAAATTTTTTTTGTCATAACATTTCTGAAATTGTTTTTCTGACATCTTAGTTTCTCATGATAAAATTCTATATAAAAAATCTTTTCTAGATAGAAAAAATGCATATTTCAATTCTCCAATATATATATAGATTTAAAATATGCAAAAAAATGCAAAATTTTTGAAGTGATTTCGATCCACAAATTGAGCAGTCTGAGTGTTAATATTTATTGCATGCAAATATTTTTCCAAGTGGTTTAAGTATTTTCAAAATGGGGGAGAATACATTGGAGATGATTCATGCTTGAGTTGCTCTTCCATGTCAAAATCGGATGACAATATTGAAAACTTTGGGAATCTGGTTCGATCCGACCATCGGTTAAGTATTCGTGTGATTGCCGAGACCGTACGAATTGACAAAGAATCCGTATAGCAAATTTTTCCTCCAAGACACTGCATGAGCTCTTTCTACATTCTCTGACAAGAGGTTTCTAGCCAACATCCCAGTGTTAGTCCATCCGCCTTATTTTCTGAATCTTGAGCCAGGCAAATTCTATATTTTTCCTAAGCTAAAATCTGTATTAAAAGGAACAAGATTTGAGTAATTAAAACTGTGAAAGAGAAAGCTGTCCATGTCCTGAAGGAGCTGACAGAAGAATACTTCAAGCACTGTTTCAAACAATGGAAGATTTGTATTGAACGTTGTGAGAATAGAGGAGGGATGTATATAGGCTGATAATAAGTAAATATGTACGACATCAAAATGAAATGTTTAACAGTGTCAGTCTTGCTATTTAATAGCCAAACCTCATAAATACACTTTTTCATGGTAAACTTTTTTCTCTTAATTTTGTAACGTGGAAAGGTATATTTACTCATCTTGTCTTTTCAGAGTTGAGGCGTAGAAATATATCACCAAGAGGATCGTCTCCAATTCCTTTAGGAAGTCCAGGTCAAACCTTGACCATAAACAATGCTGCAGGTTCTCCAAATTTTCCATTCTTTCCTGGAAAATCCCCTACTAACCCTCCTTACCCCACTGCATTTTTTCAGAGAGGTGGTCAGCGTTTTGGTATGTGTAGCATGAGAATCAATAACATTTTCAATTGCATGTGAATTAAAGCCTGAATTTTGTGCTTGTGCATAACTATATGTAATGTCCTCTGAAAATAACTATTAATATTACTATCTCTTTGTCTAATGTGCAAGAATTAATTTGTCAAATTTGTTTCATATTTCATTAAATTCTTGTTTGTTTGAAATTTAATTTTGTATAAAAAAATACTTTATTCTTTGAATAAGTTAAATATTCTTTTGAATTTATTAACACAAGATTGATATCAGTGCATGCATTAAGATTATTCTAAATACTTTTCATGATTATTAAAATGCTGTGTCCACACTCTGGATAATTTTAATTGAATTATTTATTTTAATATATAATTTAAATAAGTTATGTGAATAACTTCAAAATAACAATTTAAATACTAATGGAAATTTTATAAATTTAAATTTTATCATTGTATTTATTTTTATATGGGTGACCCATGTATAACACAAAAAATAACTTGTTGTATAAATCTGCATAATACAAAAAAAAAAAAAAAAAAAAAACTACCACAAAAAGGATGCTACATTCTGAAAATTAAAAAAAAAAAAATACTTTTACATTTTTATAGATAGGAGAAATATATGTATTAAAGCAATTTCATCAAAATTATTTATCAATCTATAATCAGACATTGTAAACTTTCGGGTTTACCATAGCTCCCTTATTATGAAATTCAGATCAGTCTTTTTTCAAATGATGTCAGGACACTCTGTTAAGAACATCAAACACAGGCAACACAGACATTAATATCTTTTTTTTTTCTTTGTGTTTTTTATATTGTAGGATATAACACATCAATCAATAACTCCCGAGACTAACATTGAAAACAACATTTTTTTTGCAAAATTTTTTTTTATTCATCGACATAACACCTTTTGTTAATCACCTTTTAGGGTGATACAATCGTTCCAACGCTTTTCCAATTTTTTTTTTTTTTCGCAAGAAATCTTTTTTGTTGCGAGTAAATAGCGATAAACAGCTTTCTGAATCATCGACTCATTGCTGTTTTTGTTCCATCGAAAGCAATCGCGGCACCCACTTGGAAAAAACCTTTTTCACTTCACTTCAAAAAATCTTTTTCAGTAAATACACTTCCATATGATATCTGTGTCATCTCGGCAATCTCACGGAGCTTCACTTTACGATCTTTCATTATAATTTTTGTCACTTCACTCGTATTTTCCGGTGTAACGGCTTCCACAGGTCTACCCGAGCGTTCCGCGTCATTTGTGTCGGTACGACCACGTTTAAACTCGGCAAACCACCGACAAATCGTTGCTTTTGATGGACAAGAGTCCGGGTAACATTTTTCAATCCATTGTTTCGCTTGCACGGTGTTTTTACCCATTAAAAAACAATGTTTTATCAGAACAGGAAACTCGGTTTTTTCCATTTTTTAAACAAACTACAAAACGACTTTACTCCAACCTCGATAACTCAGCTGTTTCTGGTCCAATCGACTTAAAATTTTGACACGTTTCAAGCAAAGGTTAGTACTCTAGAAAGACCTGGTTACTGATTTACTATGAGCGCCATCTCTGGGTTAGTCTCGGGAGTTATTGATTGATGTGTTAGATGCCACAAGTTCCAATTTTTTACAGAAAACTTATACTTCGAATGAGAGAAATTAGAAGTTTAAGAAAGAAATAAGTCAAATGATGCTTGTACACCTAAAAATGAGTAAAAAAGAAGTACAGGGGTAGAGTAGAAATATTTTACAAAATTAGAGAATCCCCCAGTCTCTGATAGTAAAGTGCTAAGTGTTATTTTCATTACAAAAGAAACGAGATAAAATTCAGACTAGTGTAGATGAACAAAAGGTTGTTTTTAAAATGCATCCTTTTAGATTTTGGGACTAAGAGAGGGTTGTCCATTTTAATTCTATTTACTTATCCTTTTTAGATTTCAGTGTTTGGACTGGAAATTAATCGTCATTTCTCAAAAAGGGAAATGCTCCTCTTTAGATTTTTTTTTTTGTAAGATGCTATTTTTCAGAACTTCAATGTTCAGTGAGATTAGATGTAAATTCAACCATTTTTCATTGATGAAATTTTAAGAGTTTTAAAGATTCTGTAATAATTAAAAATAATTTCGAAAGAATGTAAACACAATACAGAAAATTCCTATTGTTGTTGGAATTTATATTATCATTCCATTTATATTAATATTGCAATGCTTGGCACAGTAAACAGGGACCCTGTTTACAATGAGTTAATGGGGTCTGACCGTATTTTAAATGTCTTTTTTGTCATTGCTACTAAACATCATTAACTAATGATTATTTTTTTACTTGATATCTCCTCATCCTCTTAACTTTCTTTTTTGCTTGGTGATTATGTAATTCAGTAATTATGTTAGAGTGCAACTGTGTTTTATGAAGGTTTTCCTCAAATCTTGAACCTTGTTATAGATGGACCATGTCATTTGGGGATTACCTGTGTTAGATAATAACTTAAATATGCTGTGCATTCTTCAAATATTTTTGTTCATATATATTCAGGGAAAGTATAATATATCTTAGAGTAATAGAATATAATAAAAATACAATGTTAGGCACTGAATATCTGTTTTTCACCATAGAATTAAAGGAAATAATCTTTAAAATCATGGATGGCAGTGTAGAACAAAATGATTTATTCGTTTTCAGTTGCATATTACTAATAATATTATAATTGAAAGGAAGAGTTTTAAAAAATTTCAAGTTTCAGATATGAATCCATCTAACTTCTAAATATGAACAGTGGAATAAGTATGCCTGGAATATGTGACTACATTTTTTTAAAAATAATTCTTGAAATTAGATAAAAGAAAAATAGAATATGTATGCAGGGATAATATTTCTTAAGAGGAAAATAATGCTACATTATATACTCTCACTTATATTAATGAGAGTGTTTAATGTTGATTCTTGTGATACAGATGAGTTTTAACATATTTCTCTTAATTTTTTTTCATGTTAGTAGTTATGAATTCATAAAATGCTGGAAGTTTTAATCAATGGTTTCTAGTTGGGGGAGAAAAAAATCACAATCATGCACACTTGATATGGTGAGAAGAAATATTTAGTTGTCCTTGCTTTTATTTTTAAAGTTCCTTATGAAAGGGGAGTGGGAGATCTTTGATGAAGTTTGTTCATGTTAGGAAAGTAACATTAACATAATATATAATCATAAAATAACAATCTACATAAATACATATCTTTATTGAATAAGAACTTTTAAAAAAAATATATCTAATCAAATTTAAAGCATTAAAAATCCTTTATATACTTAGTAGGATATTTTAAAGTTTATTTGATGGAACCATTTAAGCCACATTATGTATCTGTTGACAGAAACAGATGTCTGCTGATTTCTTTTTCAGCATGATTTTTATGAACTAAACATAAAAAAAATGATCTATCTTTAATTCATAAAAGTCAAGGGATTATTATGCTGTTAAATGGATGCTATGTCATTTGACGTTTTGATATTTACAAAAGAAAAGAAGGGAATAGATTTTTTTCAATCATCTTTAAAATAATGTAAATTTGTTCGAAATTCAAACTTAACTGGTTATTAATATTATCAGGAAATCATTTGTTTTGTACTAAGTATTTGAAGAGAAAAACAACAAATTAATTCACATGTGACAAAATATTGCAGTTCGACCACCTGTTCCACCTATGCCCAGACCTGTCTTACCTCGAGAGAGAACGTTTATGGATCGTCTTGTTGATTATTTAGTTGGGGATGGGCCTTCCAACCGATATGCCTTAATCTGCCGGCAGTGCCAATCTCACAATGGAATGGCTCTTAAAGAAGAATTTGACTATGTAGGTAAGTACAAATGCATTTAGAATTGGTAAGTGCTACTTATGTGTATATTAACTTTATTTTATATATGAGTTATCATTTCATATTTTTAAGACGAATTGCTTTACATTTATTTAAATAATAAAGTAGGTTGTACATTTAAGTATTCTTTATTAAAGAAATGTTTTTTAATTATTTATTTGGATAGGGAAACCTGTTTATGAAACCTTAATGTTTTAGATGTTTATAATGCATTTTTGTTATTTTCCTTTGTAAAATATCTAAAATGCAGTTGTCTATGTTGCATTGAGTTGATTTATAGAATAAAAACTAAGTACAACAGAACCTCTTTAAATTGACATCCAATGAAATGGAACAAAGTGGTTGATGTTCAAAAGAAGATGGGGCTGATGCACTTTAAATCTGTCAAGGTCCCAAGTCCTTCCATTGGTTAGGTGTAGAAATTAGGAGAGCAGGGTGCCAGCTCAGGTGTCATCCTCGTCACTTGACTGAGGTTCAAAATTTTGAAATCCGTCCCCAATAGCCCTCGTGTTGCTTCTAGTGTGACATTAATAAAATAAAATCAAAACAAGATGTGTAGTATCCATGCAAGCATTGAAGTTTCTTGTATACCTATAGAGAACATATAAAATCATACTTAACTGAAGCGCAATAAAATCATGTATAAAACATCAGTTAAATCTTTAACATAAAAAAAAACCTTCCAATTTTTATTAAACGAAAAGGATATAGGTTGTAATCTAGTTTTTAGTCATTATAAAACAGGGTGAAGAAATTATAATGATATAATAATATAATATGATTATATCTCATTCATGTATGTGAATGATATGGCATTCATTTTAATTGGGATGTAAAGTATTTCAATTATATAACAATCATGTTGGTAAATATATAAAACGAAAAAAACTGTCTAAAATACATTGAGTTCTATGTACCATTACAACACAGAGTTGAGTACCATTTAATTCACTCTGTGTTCTCATGCCCCTAAACAAGGCATAAAAAAATCATTGTCTATATTTGTAGCTCATTAAAATTCTTATTGCCCAGAAGCATGTTAAAGGGGGAAAGCTCCTTTTCAACCTCTTGGTGTAGAGTGAAGTCATTTGACCAAGTTATTAAAGTTTTAACTGTGTGCAAAGAATAATATTAAAATTTAAGTGTTTGATCAATTTTCAACTCGCAAGAAGTGATAAAATTAGAGAATTCACTCTTGGGTTGAATTTTAGAGAGGTATGTGTCAGGGTGATGAAAATTAGGTCAAATTGAAATGGTGGTTTGTGTGTGTGTGTGTGTGTGGAGGGTGGTGATCTTTTGTATAATGGCAAATAAGAAGCTTATTTATTTTCAAATCAATATTCCCTTTTGTTTTTTCTCCAGAAAGAGAAAAAATGTTGTAGCAAGATATCTAAACTGCAGTTCTGCAATGAGTGTTGCATGAGATTGAGATTTAGTTCTATTATTATTTTGATTAATTAAGATTATGATGTTGAATAATGTATTTATTGCTAATTAAGTTAAATTATGATTTACAGCCCTCAAGTAACATATTTAAGAAGTTTTGAAAACTGGGAATTGTGTCAGGAGCTATCTTCATGACTTGATGGTTCAAAGTTAGAACATTCATCCATTATTTTAGGGGTCATGATAACCAAGTGATCATGATCTCATGTCTTTCTTTCATTAAAGAACTATTGCATAGGGGGACTGGGGCACATTAAATCTGTCAGAGCTCAAAGTCCTCATGTTGAAATGATGTGTAAGTTAGGAGAGCAGGATCTAAGCTGTTGTCTTTGTCACTTGACTGTGACTCAAAATTTCACCAACAGCCTTCATGTAGCTTTTAAGTGTGACATTAATAAACAATCAAGCAGTTTATTTGTTTAAGCAATCAGTTTACTTAATAAGTTTTGAATGAATAGGAAAAAAAGATATGTGCTAATTGTGAAATATTGCTATGTTAATCTTATATAGCTGTGTCATCTATTATTATTTTCTCTTAACCTGCCACTATATGACTGAAACTTTGGGATTATATTAAAATAACAAATTAAGCAGATTCATATTAAGGAATTTTACAAAATGTGCTAGTAAAAAATCAATTCTGTTTTGCATAGAATTGATTTTTGTACCTTTGCCTTTTAAAGGATTTAGTTTATCTTCTATTAATACTGCACTGCATTTTTGAAATCTATTTTTTTCATTGAAAAAAATTCAATTACAAAGTAATAAAGAAGGTGGAAACAATTATGTAAACTCTACTCCAAATTACACTAATAGTATCCATGTGATAGTATATCCACTGCTTCACTGACCTGAATGTATAACAAGAAACTGGTTGTTAGGGATGATAAACTGGATGTGGTAGGTACTTTGTGGGTCATTTCCTTTTTTGAACTGATTATGCTTGAAAGGGTGTCATCTGTATTTCAGTCTATAATTTTTGTTGATGTTGTTATCTTACTAAATGTTGATTTTCCTTGCCTCCCTCAGCTTTTAGATGTTGCTATTGCTTCCAGTTTAATCCTCCCAGAAATCAACAGCCTCCTCCTCCTCGACTGACTTTACCTGCCCCTCCCCCAAGTTCTCCTCCAGCAATTACAGACGCTGCATCATCTGAGGCAGCATCTACTAGCAGTGGTAAGTGCTTTCTTGTTTCCATTGCTCTTATTGTATCGTGAGTTAATTTAGATAATTATATGTTGAACTATAAAAGTGCTATTTGAAATATATAATAGTTTTTGAATTCAAGAAAAACAACAATGTTTATATAACTGATTAGTTCTCATCACTGTTAAGTTAACTTTACCTCCAAGTTTGTTATCTGAAAGAAAATATGCCTGTATGATCTTGGAAAGAAGCATTATTTCAAAGGATCATGTGAAAAATGATTCAGCCATGTGATCCATTCTTATATAAATGTATGATGTAGAACATTTTCTGATGCCATTTTTAGAATAGCTGCTTATTTGTGCTCTGAGTTTTCAGTTACAACTTTTTTTATTCTTACTATTGAGATTTTCAAGCTTCTAATATTTAATAATATTCATGCTTATCGTGATTCTATACAACACACTGGGTATTTATAACAATCAGAACCAAACATTATTCACCTCATTAGGATAAAAAAAGCAAAAATTATGTATGCAAAATATGTGATGACATAATCAATACAACACTTCTGAACTTTGTATGTTTCACATATTTCTTTGCTTTTTCAGAATTTTACTAATCTTTTAAATAAATAGAATTAAACACTAATTACAAAATGATAGGAAATGTGGAATTAACTCATTTAATATATGTCTGGTCAATTTCAATTGCACATTGGAGATTTTCTCTGGTATATTTTACAACAAATTTAATTAAAATTAATGTGCAAGGGTAAAATTCATCAGGTTATATTTGTAAGTTTGAAGAAAAAATTTTTAAAAATATTTCTAGTTGTGAGGAATTCATGCTTACAGCACTCTAAAACCTTTTTAATGTGTGTTTTTTGTTGAAAGCTGTTCTGATAGCTAAATCTAAAGTTTATATTATTATCTAATAATATACACAGATATTATCAATAATATCTGTGTAATAATAACTTTATAAGAATTGGATAATAATAATAAATATCATAACTTTATAAGAATTGGAACAATATGAACATGACATTCTTTGAAAAACTAAATTCATACACACACACACGCACATATATATAATCTTTCGTTTAGTTTCATATTGTTTTTAAGTTCATAATTTTGTTTCTGACATAAAATATTTCATTTAATTTAGAACTGTAAGTTAGTTAATTTTTATTTGAATTAGTTGAAATGAAATACTTTGCATAAATTTGCTGACACTTATAATCTTCTATATTCTTTACAGTTGATTGAAATTACATGAATTGTCAATGAAATGTAAACTAGAAAAATTTAATTTGTATTGTTGTTCACTTAAAGAAATAACTTTAAGAAAAGGGAAGAAAAAAAAATTTAAAGTAAAAAAGATATTCTTGCATGCAGCATTCTGTGCACCATGAAATTAAAACTTTTTAAACCTGCATTAATTTTTTTTTTTTTTGCCTGAGATATTTTATGTAAGTAAATAGATAAATATAATGTATCAAAAGTTATATATATGAAAGGAAAACTTAAAACAGATTTCCTATTGACATTAATAGGGCAAATGATCTGTAATAAACCAAGCAATTATGAAATTTTGCATAAAAATCTTGAAATTAAAATTTTTGGATTTATTAGTAATGTGTGCTGCATGCATTGTTTTGTACGAATTTGCTTGTTCCTAAGCCATAATATAATCTTTTATGCTTTTGAGCTGATATTGATGTGAAACATATTTGCAATTAGGTGCTGATGAAACCCCAAAAGAAATCAAAGATGACGATTAATTACTTCTGTAAATTGTGAGTTACTTTTAAAGTGCATGGAACCTATTTTTCCCTTTTATCATGGAATGTTTGGATCTGACTTATGATTCAAATGTGTAAAAATTGTGGAAAATATGGTTTTATGGATTGGAATTGAATTAATTCTATTTGAAAAATATAAACCCTATTTAGTGTCTTTGGCTATAGTTTAATAACTTTTCATGCTATTAAAGATTAAGAGACTCATTGATAAAACTTAAAATGATTCTTTATGACTTAATTTTCTTATTGGGAAGAAAAAAAAGTATTTTAAAAATTAATTTTTAAAATGCAACTTTCCTTTTTTTTTTAACCACTGAATTTTATTGAGTACTTAATTGAATATGTTATGCCAAAAGATGCTGTAGCAATTTTTTTTCAATGTTTCTAAGAAAATAAATTTTCTGGCATAAAAATTAAAATTTAGCAATGTTCTTGCTATACTATGTAAGAATAAATAACAGCATCATTTATATAATATATTACATTAACAAAATTTTATTTATATATATATATATATATATCCTTTATTTTCCTTTAAAATTTATACTAATTCTTGATTTTTGTTGTGAATATCTGTTTGGGCTATGATTTCTTGTTAAAATTGTTTGCATGTGAAAGTTTTAAAAATTATTACAATATATAATTATATGCATGTACTATGAATGAGCTGTGAAATATATTCAAGCTTTTTTTGATTTTCAATATTTTTTGATGATTTTGGAATCATTGCCAAAAGAAAACTTTTTCAAAAAACATCTTTTTTCCATTTATTTAAATTTTTCAAAATTGTTTTGAAATTGCCTTTAAAAAAAAAGAGTTCACTTTTACATTTTAAGGGGAGGATTCATTTTGTATAATATAAGTTTTGAATCATGTCTTATAATAAAAAAATATGAAGATTGTGGGGCATTATTAATTCATATACATTATCTAATATAACTAGATTCTGATAAAATAAACATTTTCTCAAATTCTTGAATTTTTTTTCCTCTAATATTTGTTCTGTAATTAAAAACTTCTATAAAATGTTTTAAAAATTTTAAATGTTTGTAAATAATTAAATAGTTTTAATTCATTCTTTGTTCTCACGTGTTTCATTTTATAATAAAATGAAAAAAGGAACCAAAAGATTTGCATATCAACCTTGACGATTGTGATTAAATTTAATCTTTTCTCCCAGTTTATCTTTTAAAGTATGAGTATTATATATGGTTTATTGAAACTGTTTTCATTATTCTGTTGCTCAATCTTTTATTATTTAAACTTAGGTTAATATAGTTCTGTAATTTATTTTAATTTTGTATGAAATGTAATTTTTATGATAACGAACATTAAATATTTTTTGAAAATCTTATAATTTTTTTTTATTACTTTTATTATTAAATTAAAAGAGTTTTTGAATATGTATTAAATTTTTACAGTTTTTTTTCTTTTTTGAAAATTTTAAAAATAAGAGGAATTTTTTAAAAAAATTTGTAATCCATGATTCAGTGTAAAAAAATCATTGTATTAAACTCTTGCATGTGATTTAATCTTACCAGTGCGGTTTAAAATTCGAAAGATTTTTTTTAGTTTACATTCATAAATCTCTTTTAGTTTTTTTTTTTTTTTTTTTTTTTTAAAGAATGTACTTTATATATTTTTGTATGATATTTTTATATAAAATTTCCTATTTGTTGCAGAGGATACTGAAATTGAAAGTGTGAGTGATATTGACAGTTCTTTAAGTAAAACTGATGGAAAAGACAATGTTGAAGAAACAAAAGATACATCCACTCACAGATCAAGCATTAGTTCAGAAAATGAAATCCAAGCCAATCTAGTGGAGGATCAGCCTTATGATGCTAATGATAGTGAAGCAGATGTTCACTAGATTCCCAGTTTTGAGGAAAGCTTTTGAAAATTTGAAGGCTGTCTTTATGCTGCCAATTTGTGTACATAAAATATTTTTCTAAAGGAAAAGATAAATTGCTGTACTTATTTGCATCTAATTTGGTACTGCACAGTGCGATATTTTTACACTTTTTCAAATTGCATAAATATTTTGTAAAATTAAAGCCAGCATTTTTATGAGAATTAATTTCTTTTCTACAACATCTTGATACATCATGTTAATGATAAAGATTTTTCTTTTTGTAAAATCTTTTACTTCTTGGTTTTATTTGTGAAAGTATGTTTACATTCACTTATATAACTGACAGTTTCACCCTGCTATTTTTTCCTTTTAAATCCCATCTGCTAGTTTTTGAATGTTCAGAAAAGGTAATGTTTTTATTGGAATGTGCCTATATTAGGAATTTAATGTAATTATAGACTTTGTTTTATTTCAATTTAGATAAAAATAAAAAGAGAACTTTTATTTATAGTTAATTTTTATTATTTAATTATTGATGTATTATGTAAATTATCCTAGGAAAATAAGTCTGTGATCTTTCATATTCTAGTTGAATTATTTGTAATAAATTAGATTTATAGATATGTTATATTCTTATAGCTCTGCAGGACCAGAGAATTTAATGCTCCAAGTTTACAAGACTTATTTTATTTCCTTCTAAGGTACAAATGTTGTAGTTTTAAAATTATTAACTAAAAAGTAGTATTTGTGAACTGTAAAACAGCTTGAATACCTCAGTTGGTTTTTTTTTTTTTGCTTTCAAATTCTGATATTTATATGTTAGTGATTATGATTAAAACTTTGTACTATACTATTAAACATTTTTTATATCTCTTTAGTCATGATTGTTAGCAAGAATTTTTTTGAAATTTCAGAGTTTAATTTTTATAACATTTTAAGAAATGACCCTTCCCCCATGCTAGTTATTATTTTTTTTTTTAAAAGTATTCATTACTAATATGTTGCATCTATTATTATTTTTAGTATATTTATTTTTGACATTTGTTTTTATCAATTGATCAATATCCATTATTTTCTGTAATGATTATATACATAGATGAGGACTTTGTGAAGGAATATTAAATTTGATTTATGGCAAATAATATTGTTAAAAATAAATGAACTGAGGAAATCTTTAATTTCTCTCTCTCTCTTTTTTTACATATTTTCGTTGCTTTGGTTAAGTATCCTAAATTCACAGTCAATTCATCTAAATTCATAACTGAAAAAGTGAAAATATTTTTCTAAAATTAAGATTTAGATTTTGTCTTAATTTGTTTAGTTTTATGGTACGAGTAAAATTATAAGACATAAAATTCTTGTTTTATAACATATGAAGTTTACCTTTGCTATAAGTTACAGGGCACTTAAAATTTGAATTTCTTGGATTTAGAAAAATTGTGAAATGTGTTTTGAACAAGTGAGTTGAAAGAGTTTTGTGTTAGGGTTTCCCTCTTTACTAAACACTCTTTGGTTTTCTTTTTCTTTTAATGATTGAAATAACTTGGGTATTGAATGACTTTGAATGTTTCTTTCTAATCAAAATGGAATTTAAATATGTTGAGTTATAGACTCTTACTCAACTGACTAGTTCATCAACTTTTTTTCTTTCCAATATATATATAATATACAAGTATTATGTAAAAGGAATGGAAAAGTTATTATTATTTTTTTCAAAATAGCTGTATTTCCATTGCTGAATGATAATATGCTCTTCTCTTCATGTGGCTAAGTTTTGTTTATTCTTATTGCATTTTTGCTCTCCACCTTTATTATTTCACAGATCTAAATAATATATATATGTAAAGAAGAGATATTTCAAAAATAGGTTTATTAAATTATCCCCCCTCCTTGAATTTTTGAGTGTTTTTGTTTTTGTTGCCATTTCAAGTCTTTTAATTTATTATAAGCAAAAGAGTGGTCCCTTGTGATGTAATTTGTTGTTAAATGTCTCGTGTGTCTAATGTATTGAAAATTACGTGCTGATGTTTTCTTTTTCATGAAAGATATTATTTTGAATACTTATGCAAAGCCACCAAAAACAAGTGCGGTATGTTTTTAACCATCTGAAATGTTGTCCATGATTTTCCTTCCTTCAGAAATGTCATGATTATTAATTAAAAGAAGTAAAAAAAATAAATGTGTACTAATGTGATATTTTGTTTGCCATATGTGAGATTGATTTAATTCTACATATTTTTTGTCTACTAAAAGTTATATTATTTTTTATTTTAAGTTATGTATGATTTTTATAACATTGAGTTTTGAATTCAAAACTTATTTCAATGTTTAGGTAGTTTTACTGCAAAAGTGTTTTATGTGTAAATACTTTTAAATGAAATTATTCTTTGTGAACTTTTAAGACTTGAAACTATTTCTAATTATTTATGCATGATTTGTTTCATAGCCCAATAAATTCTTGATTGTTATCTGTTATGGACATTTTTTTTTCCTACAAAATGTGAAAACATTGAAATTTGTTTTTTGCTGTATCTTGTGCATTGATCAAAATGCTATATGCTTGCTTTTTCTGTATTGCATGGAACTCTTCTTGTGGTACAGAAACAGTAATTGAATGAATAGGTCAAAGAGAGAGATCAAATTTTTTTCATTATAAATATAAGTATTGCTAAATATATTATCAAATTGATATGTATAGTTTTTTTTATAAACTTCTATCTTATTTTAATATGGTTTTGTCGCATAAAATCAATAACAGTAATTTATAAAATATCTTAAAGGTATTCTTCTTGTGGGCATCCTTTATTATTATTACTTTTTATTCGATCATTTCTATATATTGTGGTATAGTGGTTTTGGGTGAATCTGTATAGAAGATTCTTAAGAAAAATAGGCAGTTAATTATATTTAATTTTACATTGAAATAATTCATAACTTATCTACAATATCTACTATAACTGACTTGCTATTCAATAGACTATTATGTCATATGAATGAGCTTATTGTGGTGGTGTACTGTAAAATATTTGAGAAACTGTATAAAGTAAATGATAAAGTCAACTACGAAATGAAATGTTTTTTTAGTAAGAGTAAAGGTGTACTTGTTTCTACTAAAATATTTTCTAATTATTAAAAACATGAAATAATGAATGCATAATGCAAAAAAAAAAAAAAAAAAAATGTACATTGCATGGACAAGCTGCTCATTGAATCGATTTCCGTATGTATGTGAATGTGTTCTTAGATTTGTCTTGAATTAAGTTAGCTATGAATTAATGTATGAGTTTTGTGCTGCTCGATTATAAAGTTGCACTTTATTAGATGTAGAAATTGGCTTCCATATTTTGTAGTTTTTCTAGTAATATTTTTGTTTGAATAGAATATCACTTTTGATGAATTGCATTTTGTTGCTGGACATTTTTTTTTTATAAGACATTTCGAAGTTTTTTGTTTACCTTTAAGTTTAATATTTCTATTCAAGGGATTATTGTTAAATTTTAATTGTTACAAAAAAATAACCGAGATAAATATGAATAAAATTTATTCTACTAATTAATTGATCCTTGTGTCAGAATCTTGTACATAACTGCTATTCATGTTCATTTGTTTGGTTTCAGAAAGTTGAACATTGAAGTAACTAACAATATTGGGAGAAATGTATAATTCTGGATGGTGACCATGTATAGAAGTCTTAAGAATGTTTAATAAAATTTAAGTTATTAAATCTCAATTGTTTTTAGGAACCATTAAAACTTCAATCTATTACTACCTCACACCAAACAAATCAACATGAATTTCTGTAATTTGTAACATTATGTACATGAGGAACACTTAATATGCATAATAAATTTTATCCAGATATCTTGCTTAACCATTTTTGTAAAATTTTTAGTAATTAAATTTTTGTGATATCCTCTCATATTCAATGCATGTAATTTTTAAATTGTATTCAAGATATTGCAGCATGTAACTAAAAAAACTGTGGAATATTTAGAATTTATTAGTATATTCAGTAGCTCCAACATGCACAAAAATTGGTCATTGAATTGTCAGCTTGAGTATGAGCTTTACTAAGGACCAGCATATGAATGATGTGTAGTGTGATATATGGTATTGTGACTGCTATGTGTTGAACTGGACATTTATTGGAGCAGGGATGGAGATCCTTTTTGTTTTGGGAGGTTATTATACAAGTTTTACGCAGTGTTTTCAAAAGTTCCCGACGCCCACTCGTAAAAGAAATACAGAAGGCGTAATCTTTAAAATAAACAGGATAATATAACAACTACCTCAAGCGGTTGTACTCATTTTTGACTTTGGCAGCGTGTATGTTCTTCATTGTCATCGAAAAAAAGATGAAGCAACAAACGAACATCCAGTTTTGTTTTAAATTGGGAAAATCGACCACACAAACATACGAAATGATGATGAACGGTGCTATCAATCGTTTCCAAGTATTTGAGGTTTTTTTTTCGAAATTTAAAGCTGAAAGATTCTCGACCGATGAGAGATTGCATCGTCTTATGTTCGAGGCGAAAAGATGAAAATGTCGAGGTTGCTCAACAGAATTTCGTCGTCAATGTTTCATTACGACTACGGCATTCTATAAAAATGTTTTAAATCAACTTTTGAAACGAATGCGGCATGTGAGGACGATTTGTTGACCGTTGAAATCAATGCACTGTCTCTCCATCATATTTTGGCGAGATGGCACTTTTTTCCTACCTCTTATAATTCACCAGGTTTGTCCCGGATTACTTTTTATTCCACAAATTGAAGATAAAGGGGAAGTGTTACTAGTCGATAGAAGCGGCAGTGACATCAGAACTCAAGTGTTGGGGGTGGAGGTGTTCCAAAACGGTTCTGTACATTCATTCCAAGTATTATTCTAAATTGTGAGAAGAAAATGTAGAAACTTGGTATCATTTGTAAATTTATCCTCTGCATTATATGGTCTGTGGGCGATTAATCCTAAAACTTTTTGAATATACTGTGTATATTCTGATGGGAACGCATTCAAGAAAATTCAGTTAAATCGTTCAAATATTGCACATTTATTAACCTGTGTGGTCCCACTGTAGCTCATGCATGTCATAAGAGACTAATAAAATGAGTATCCAGCGTCTGGGGGTATAGCCGAGCACCCTGCCCCTGAGGATTATATCGGGGGACCTCGGGGACTTGCCTTCTTTAGTTAAGTACGGACATCATGACCCTGAGGCATCCTAGAGATCTTTTTCTTTCTCATGGAGTTTATTGTCTTTGGTAAACACGGGTGACGTACTCCCGGGTTACCCTACGGTCCTTCTCCGCTTTCAACCCTCCTTATCTACTTTTTTTTTCCAAGTCAATTTCACAGTTAAATGTTGTTTGGCGCAGCATAACCACATCTGGTTTTTGCGCCAATAACCTTCACTCACATTACACATTAATTGTATATTATTATAAAAGAAAGCTAATGTACGCTTTATTTGCAACAAAATTTAATCATAAACGAGAAATTATCTAAGCAGACTCGGGCCGAAGCAGTATCAAAATACATTCATGGTTTACTCAAGACTCAATTGCAAATTGACAGTTAAGTAATATTTTGTGAACGAATCAAAAAATTAGCAGAAATAGTTTGAATTTGTCCTGAAGACTGTTGATCTCTACCTGTGGTATACAAACTTTGGAGAATAAGGTATCTTTTTGGATGTTCTCAAAAGTCGTTTGACTATAGTTCGAAACAATGGGGACCTCTACTTCAAATGAATTTCATCTAGTTTATGCAAAGTTGAAAAAAAACCTACAGTCTTCAAAAAATAAATAAAACAATTTCTCTGAAAACTCGTGCTCAATGATCAGCTAAATCTCTTCAGTGGATTAAAAACTGATATTGTCATAAAACCGCAATTTTACGTATGTAATCTTTACTACACAGACTTATAATGAATCGTGTTTCAAATGACTGTAATTTACTCAGGCTTTCTTCGCCAAAGATAAGAGTGGACTAAACTCATCACACATTTTCAGGCAAAAATATTTCTCAATTTTTATACAAATTCTCAACGTTGTTCCTCGTACATCTTATAATACTGTATTTTTAAAATTTCAAAACATTAAAAAAATAAGCAATTTTTCCCTTTAACACGTAAAAAGAAAAACTCATTTAGCATTATGGTATAGGAGGCGAAATATGAAACGCGTTTTACATCAGAAAGAATGAATCCCCTCAGTGAGTAGTATAATAATATATGCTGTTTTCTGTAGAATTGCAAAGTCGTAATATATTATTGTTGGAGCACTATATATCTGATCTTTTTTCCTGATTCTGGGTCCTATTTTTTTTTACCATTATGCGAAGGCAATCTTAAGGAAGTGAAGAAATGAATTCTACCTAAATTCATTAGCTGAAATGCTTACAGACTTTTGACTTTACCTCGAACTGACCTCTCTCAATTTTATAAATTCGAATTCGTGTCGACCAGATGTCTTCAGAAGAGAACCTTCGAAATTGGAATCGCCTTGGGCCCCCCCCCCCCCCCCGGAGGTAAAAAAAAAAGAATACGGCTTTGGCCTTTGTTATTCGGCATATCTCTATCGGCGCGGAACAGGCCGATTACTACGGCCTCTTCCCTTTTGAAAAAGGTCCTGGTCGATAATTATTCGTTCGGAACTACCCGAGGGTGACTTGTGACATTGATGAATGAGAGGGCCGGTCCGCTCGCCGAGGTTCCTCATCCATTTGCTGTGGGCATGTCCCTATTTTCATATTCCTACAAAGATTGCATCTACAGGAGAGAGAGACCCCGAGCTCTACGCACATACATAAAAAAAAAAAAAAAAAAAAGTGTGTGTATGTGTGGTGTCCTGCCAGAGACGTCGGTTTTGGAGAATGGGGCGCTTTCAAAGTACCCGGGAAGTGTTTTGGATGGAAATTCGTGTCCAGGAATCGATTGAGTGTTTTGGAGTTGCGAGTTTCATTTTTGGAATTAAAATGCGTAACTCAAAGCTGTCTCTGTATTACTACCCACAGCACTAACTACTTTTCGGACTGATAAAGACTCCTTTATTAATATCGTATTTTCCCTTCACAAATGTACAGATAAGTATATGTTAATATACGAGTAATACTCATTGCTGCTTGAATCGTTTTATTCTCCATATGAAATGTGTTGAATATTGTTTCCTGTAAAACCAAGAATTTATTGAACATTTCTGAATTTTATGAAAGCGATATGCGTTGAACAAATATATGGTTATAACCTAATGAATTTAATATCGCAATATTTTTTTTCTATCTGAAGTCTTTGACATCTTCCTTTTACAATTTGATTGGCCAGTGATGACTTTTTTCATTAGATTTATCTCTTTTACATTGGACAAAGACAACCACCACATCTAAATTTTCAACTTAAACAATGGGTAGTGGCTAATTTACGGGAAGGTTTTTATTCGCTTTGAGAAACAAAACAAACAAGCAAAAAAAAAAAAAAAAAAAAAATTTTTTTTTGTTATCCACAGAAAACCAAAAATCTGATTAGTCTATTTTATTGGACGGTTTTTTTTTTTTTTTTTTTTTTTTTTTTTGGTTGCCTACTTTTCTCTGATAACCACAGCTAATATGTCTCATCTTTTTTAGCTACGGTCAGATGACAAGATCGATGCTTGAGGAGTGCTTCCCGTTATGTCGTAAAAGACGACTAAATTGTGTACCCAGTGTCTGGTCTTCCAGGTTGGGGGATTTCAGGGGCTTGCCTTTTTTAAATAGGTTCGAGCATCACTCACCCAAGGCACTCTTGTCATATTTTACTTTCCCTTTAAGTTAAATGTCTTTGGTAAACACAGGTAACGGGCCACCGGGAAACTTAGTGACCCTTTTCTATTTTCGACCCTCTTCCTTGTCAACCAGTTTTTATCTTCTTTTTTTTTTTCAAACTCTCAAATCAAAGCTTTACCTTGTTTGGCGCAGCATGGCCACATTTGACTCCTGCGCCATTAAAATTCTATCACTCACACCACGCCAACAGGACGAATTTGAGACTTCACAGATTCAACACATATCAACCTCTTTATATAACGGATATCAAGTCGAAACAGAACTCGATGCAAGCATCGCCGGCCACGAGCTCGATGTTTAGAATCATTGACTCCGACGATAAATCTCGCGCCTGCAGAAATTCCAGTCGGATCGGTGTCCGAATCCTGTTTTTAGTAAATACCGTCATGTGGAATAATGAGAGCTTCTGCACATTAAATTCAACTGGGTTCAAAATCCTGCCATAGTGTTGAGAAGTCTCTTTACGGATGTTAGCTTCATCGCTTAATTTAGTTACTACTGTTCAATATGAAATACGGTTATTTACATTAATCATTTGATAATGCGCTCTTATTTCACCAGCTTTTCAGAAGTCAATGCAAGTGTTGTTATGGAACAGTTAAATTAAATACTTGTAAACTTTCGATGGAGTCAAAAAACTGATTTTGTGTGTGTGGGCGACTACTTAAAGCGTTATTTAAAAGACAATAAATATACTTAGAGAATGCAGTTGTCTTTTTAAATTTCCGGTCATTTATACCGTCTCTATACTATTTTAATATCACTTCTGTAGTGTCTATAATGTGCTATTCAAATGCTTGAGTGCTAATTTAGGAAGTGAAAAGAGACATATAGTATACAAATTGGTCTTAAGAGTCTATTCAAGTCTATAAATAACTGTTTAAGCATTGAAATGTTTTAAAAGTGTAAGCTAAGATATTGAAAACTGAAGATATATTGTTTGAAATGATCTTGAAGAGGGGAAATGAACCTTTTTTGGATAGAAAGAATTTGAAAAAAATAATTCGAGTTTAAAATTTCAAACGGATGTATCACTGCATTAAACTGTTTTGGAAAATGTTTTCGCATGAAACATTTAGAGATAAGGAATTTCTTTCAAATGGATCTTTTCTTTCAATTTCAGAGTACAATGCGTTATTGATCTGTTTAACAATTAGCATACTATTTTAAATAAGTTGACAACTGATGCGTCTAATAGTGCAATTAGCTATAGTTTTTTTTTTTTTTTTTTTTCCATTTCTGTATACAATGACTATATTAATTGGATATAGTTTAAGCTCTTGGTATCTGAATGGCAGATCTGTTTAGCTTAATATCAGATTTGGGTGTTTTGGAAGGATACTTAGAATACAGTTAAACGTGACCTTCCAAGAAACTGATTAACGATATGGGATTGGTCAGCTTTAACACTGCAATGGTCACGACAGGCTATTGGTAGGGCCCGTGGCATAAACAGAATTTCAGACGCACGGGAATTGTATGTGGCATAATATAGCTGGTGGAAATGACGCCATACTATCCCTTACTCATTTGGGATGGATACCCGATAAGTTTATCTAATGTTATTTGCGTCCTACTTGGATATTATAGATAAAAGGCCTCATGATCTGCTACCCCCCTGTTTTATCTTTGGGATTTCTTACGTAACGTTATTTTGTGCATTGATATGCAAGTTATGTTTATATACAAGATAGGTTTTAGTTTTTTTTTATTGGTTAAATTTGTATTTTGTATAAATCATTTGGAAGCTCTTATTTTTGCTCTCACAATTGTTTAGTTGAATAGTATTATTTTGCTACAGTTTAAATGCATTAAATGAAATATCTGGTATACATCATACATTTTTTTTTTTTAATTAATTGAGTTATTTTTGTCTGAATTCATTGGAAGCAATTTTTATTTTTCCGCATAAGATCGTTGGATTGCAAATTATTATTTGATTACTCTGTTTTCGTTTTAATTAACTGAATATATATATATATATAATTGAATAAATTAATTGGAAGCAAATTTCAATTGTAAATTCTTATTCCGCTTAACGAAAAGTTTCCTGTACTTGATTGCAAGTATTATTTAGTTGAAGTTTAAAACTTTCAAATGCTTTCATTGAATAGTAACGAAATTATTATTACTTGTACAACTGAAAAGAAATTCTTTTTAAGCCAATATTTTTTTAATGCATTGTGGGAATTTTACCTTCTAACGTAAACATTGTTGCGATATATTTTTCAACATTTGAAGAACATTCTAATGGATATACTATAAGAAACAAAATTTTATATGAATAGGAAACGATATTTAAAAGACCTTTTTATTACCTAATAAATTTTGCTATATTCTTTGAAAACTAGCACAATCTTTTTCAATGTGAAATTCTAGAAATATTCAATAAGTTTTATTTTTTTAATTATTGTACAGCAAAAATATTTTGCTATAATAATTATTTTTAATGCTTACTTTGTTAATTATTATTATTTCTCCTTTCATTTAGCTTTTTTGAAAACTGCCTTCTATTTTTCTTACATTCTTTAAGACTAACGATTTTGTTTAATATGAAATATATTTAGTACGTTTTTCCCCCTTATATTGTATGCATAAATCTTTTCTAACAATATTTCGAGAAGTTAAAGGAATCAATTGAATTAAAATATTTTGAATAAATTTAGAATGATTTTCATAGTATAAAAAAAAAAAACTTTAAATTATGAAATAATGACATTAATCATCATTAAGTTTAATGAACAAAATATTTGTACTGTTAATATTTGAATATCAAGTTAGGATTATCTACAACATTTCTTATTTTAATAAATTTTATTTACTATTTCAACAGGAAAATAAATTTATCATCTTTTTAATACAAATTTCTAGAAATGTTCATTAGGTTTTATTTTCAAAATTGTTTTCTGCAATTTTTTTAATCAATAGGGTCTTAAATTGTTATTTTTTTTTCTTTAATGATTACTGTTTTTAATTTTTATTATTTCTCTTTTTTCCATTTAGCTTTTCGAAAACCCACTTTTTTTTCTTACGTTCTTTGAAGACTAAAATCATGATTAATATTAAATTCAGAAATATTCCATAAGGTTATTTTTTTTATATTGTTACAGCTGTACTCAAGTTAATTTTTTTTTTTCATGTATGCCTTCTTTTCTAACAACATTTCGTTAAGTTTAATGAATTAATGTATTCTGAATAACTTTAGAGGGTATTAATTAGTTAAAAACCTTAAATTATGAAATGATTACATTTGGTCACGAGTAAGTTTATTGAAAAAATTTTCTTTACTGTTAATATTTGAATTTCTACAACATTTCTTTTCCAACATTTTCTGAATGTATTTGTATCGAAGTCCTGTTAAATATTTGTTATGTACGTACCGATAAAGAGGCACCCATTATTTACAACCCTTAACTTTTTGGAAAATGTTTGGATTTATTAATTAAAAAGAAGGATTTAATTTCTGAGAATAATGTTGATTTCATTGTGGGAATGTTCTGGTAAAGTATCATATCACTGATAAAGCAAGGGGGCGATGGGTGTTTACTTATTCGTGGAAGAAGTTTTGTCTGAGATATACGTAGACTTTCTAATGGGTTTTCTTCTATTCACATTTTTAACTATATCTGAGTCAAAGCTTTTTTCTCACATTTTAAAGCTCTCAATTGAGCTGAAATTTTCTACGTGCGATTGTTTTTGGATGACAATACGGTAATTTAATCATAATTAATAAAATTTTATTGTTTAAAACTAATTAGTTAAAGAATTAAATTTTATTCATAATTCGAATTGTTTACAACGTGAAACAGTTGAGTATTGAAACCAGCAAATTAAACTATCCCCTCGTAAAATTTTAAGATATAAAAAATTATGTTACGCAAAATATGAAGTTTGAAAGAAAATCCATTTCAGAATAGAAAATGATTAAAATTTCAGAAAAATTGAATGATTTATTTCAGAGTTTCAAAGTAACGAGCTCAATAAGGTATTCACCCACCTCTAGCCTGAATGCAAGCGGCCACACGACGTGGCATAGAGTAATAAAGGTTCCTGATGGTCTCCTGCGGTATTTCTTGCCAAATTTGCACCAATTGCCGGGCTAGGTCATCTACATTCACTGGTAAATGTAATCGCCTTCCCATCATATCCCAGACATGCTCGATTGGAGAGGGATCTGGCTGGCCATGGAAGTGTTTGACAAGCTGTAAGACAGTTCATAGCAACACATGCCGTATGTGGTCTTGCTGAAAAATAAGGCCAGGGTACTGCAAAAGGAACGGTAGCAAAAACAGGTCTCAGAATGTCGTCGATGTACCGCTGTGCTGTAAGTGTGCCTCTAATGACGACCAAAGGGGTCCGGCTATCAAGGGAAATGGCATCCCAGACCATAACTCCTGGTTGAGGGCCTATGTGGCGTGCAATAGTGAAAACAGGATCGGCTCGCTACCCTGGACGTCTCCAGACACGTTTTCGATAATCGTTGGGACACAGTTGGAAGCGGGATTTGTCGCTAAACACTAGACGTCCCCAATCAGCTTCATTTCAACCAGTTCAAGCCAAGCACCACTGTAATCGCCTCGACAGTGTGAAGGCGTGAGTGGCAGGTGGCGTAGCAGTCGGTTCAAGAGTAGATTTCGCTCTATCAGCCGTCTGTGAATAGTTATGGGGGACAATCGTGTGCGGGTCACACGTCTGATGGTTGATAACGATGAATCAATCAGGAGCTGTGACAGCTGATCTGACAATCACTCTGTCCTCCCGATCTGCTGTGGCCCTAGTTCGACCGCTACCATCATAACGCTGAAATCTGCCATTGTCCACCCATTCTTGCCAGCATCTTCTAGCCACCGCATCACTTCAACCCATATGATGAGCGATTTTTCAATTTGCCCAACCTGCCTCTTTCAATCCAATGATACAACCTCTTTCAAACTCTGACAGTTGCTCGTTATGAGCTCGAATCCAGCGGCGAGGCATTTTTTTCAGTCGTTGAAAGGTATCCTAAATCGCAATGCAGCAGAAAATTTAACCATCCGATTGCGAATCACTTCTTATATACATATGCTGAGTGCGCAGTTCCGATGCGTTGTAGCTCCAGCCTACTCGTTCATTGGACACCAAATATTAATTATTTGCATGTTCGGTCCAAATGTCTTTGCATATGAAATTTCATTACAAACGGGCAACTCCTTCTTGGTGTGTCGTGTTTTTTTTTTTTTTTTTTTTTTTTATCTAAGTAAAGTAAATAATTTACAATTTAACATTTTAACTATGTGTAACAAAATATAATAATTTTTCGTTTAATAATATTAATCAGCTTTATTTTTTAAAAATTTATATGTTGAAATTTAAAAATAGAAAATTATTACATTACCAACATATAATTTTGGCAATTGACAGCAGTTGATGTTGATAGACAAGAATTGACAACAAAAGACAATAGTTGTTTTGATAAAATTATCTTCGTATTGTTTTAAAAAATAACTCTAACAGTACTATCAAACGAATAGTAACGCTTTCAGCTTACATGTAAATGTGGTTTCTGTTTCATTCAAAGTATACGATTGTATGGTTATAAGATTGTAGATGATTTTCTTAAAGTTATTTAGTAAAAATAATTTATATTTATTCTTGTGATTGTTGGATAAAATAAATTATACTTTTATTCTTGTGTTCTATAAATGTATTTTTAAAAAGATTTTTGATTTTTATTGCTTTAAAAAAAAAGTAAGGATGTTTAAAAGTTTTTTTTATTTTATTTTTCTAACATTAAACATGTTATGTTAAAAAATTTCTATAATATTAAAAGAACTATGTTTTTAAAATTTCTTTTTTTCTTATAAAATTAAGTTAAAAAAAGTTAGTTTCGGCTTGGAGAAATTTCATGTTTTTTAAATTTTTTTTCCAATTTTAAAATTATTTAATAATTTATTATTCTAGCATTGAAAGAGCTATTGCTTAATTTTTTTTTTTATTTTTCTAAAATTAAGAAAAAAAATTCTATTTTGAAATTTTCATTCCTTTCATTAAAAATGCTATTTATTTAAAAAAAAAAAAAAAAAAAAAAAAAAAGATACGTTTTTAAGTAAATACTCAGGATCGAGTTGATTTGCATAGTAATAAAAACAACCACATTGCATTTAAAAACATTATTTAGAGAAATTTTCAGCGGTAGCACAAAAGTTCAATCATTGAATTGTGAGCCCTCACTCAACTTCTTCATTAATAGCGTCTTCTAAGTCAGTAGTTTTACATTTTAAAGCTCCTTTCTCTAATATATGAACAGAATTACGTTTGAAGGGAAGAGATGTTACGCCACTTCTGAAATGCATAAAAATGCTGTCCATTCAGATTCACTCCAAATACACACTCATGAGACCAGGTGACTAGTAAGTCATTTTTTACAACGTTTTTCTGAATTTCACTTGGTGTGTGGGTGTGGGTGTCATCAAATTTTCGATCGTTAATTTAACCAACTTCCCATCAAGCTAGAGCTTTGAAATTTTGGAAATCGTTCGTACTGGCCTAACAATGCAATATTTAGACGTTTGCGAGAAGTTTTAACTAATATTTCAATAATTTTAATAAGTCAAAATATTCTTTCCTCTCGGCGCTTTTAGGATTGAGGAAAAAATTTCTTTCCCCCTCTGGGAGCACCGGGCACTCCCCACGCAGCATGCGGTATCGTAAACCTTTTGTACTCACAAAGGGGAGATACTATCTCTCCTTTACTATCTCCGAGATAGTAAGGGTTGCTGACTTTTAGTCAGTAATCATTAGCAAGAAAGAAAGTTTCCAATATTTGGCGCCGTGTCTTATCACAATAATTTTTTCTGAATTCTGGTTCCCCTTCTGTTTTTAATAGAATGACTTACAAACTTTCAAATGCATGTTTTGATTTTATGAGTATTATGAATTTTTTAAAACTCTCACAAATGTCTCTTTTTAAGTGAATTTTAAAGTTAAAAATAACTAACAGTTTTAACTAATATTTCAATAATTTTCTCTAATAAACTTTGCCACCATATAAAAACGTTGTTTTTAAAAACGTTGGTTTTTATATTGAATTATTCATAAAGTATCTCTACGTAGTTACGTAAATCGTATCAACTATCAATCCTAGGAAATACTAGAGAGTCATATATAATGAGAGGCTATTGAATAAATGATATATCCAAATATTTTGTTTCATTTACAAGGGTGTTGCCAAAGAGAAGGTACCAAAGTAACACCTTTTTTTTGGTCGGAAATTGATTGCCGTGAGGGTCGTTTTTATACTCATGAAGATCAGTCTTCACGGTGTTGAAGAAATATGACACAAAACTGCTTAGTTTTCACCATCTAATGGAAAGTGATGTTCAGGAATAGTGTGTAAATCAAATGTTGGATCTTCCTTTGTATCAACATTGCAATATACTCGTTTTGGTGAAGAACTTTCAGGAATCAGAGCTTGTTTCATTTTTTTTTTTTAATAATAGAAAATCTAAAAAAGCATAAAATTTAAAGAAATACGGGCAGAAAATGTTTCTGGTACAAGTGATACGAAGCAAGTTGAAAATTGAAATGAAATTTGCGATAAATAGACAATTCTATGGACACCTTTAATCCTATATCGAGTTGTGACTGGTTTATTATTTAAGTAAGTTGTTTGGTAGAACAGAATAAAGCATTCCTACACCTGAGCACTGTTAAAATGAGTGTAATTTGGTTCTGTTATTCACATCATTGTTATAAAAATATCATGCAATGTTTACACTTTCTAGTTCAAGCAACTTAGTAAAAGCTTTACCAATCCTGAGTAACCGGGCAGCGTGACGTCATTTGGTTTTGTCTAAACACGTATTCCCAAATATGTTTTCGAAATTATTCTAATGCCGCATAAGAAAACGAAAATTTTAGCTTTTGAATAGAACATCATCGTATTTTAAAGTCAAAGAATAATATTAACTTTTCAGCTTTAAGTAAAAAAATCTTACAATTACCTGTAAAATCTTACAATTCAACTTTAAGTTGAATATTTCTATATGATTATCAATTCTATGACTATAATAATAAAATTACGAAGGAGCAAGCCTCCGTGCTTACACTTTAAAAAACAAAATTTACATAAGTGTTACAATATTTTTTCGTAATAAAAAAAAATTAATAAATATGTAATAAAAGTAAAATAAAACAACAACAAAAAAAATATATTCTATATGCAGAAGTTATTCTTTTAAATCACATGGCAATTTGACTTTCGACAGAAAATAAAGCCTTTTAATTCGATTGAAATGTTTGAAAATGTTTTTAATGTTTAATGTTTTCACCGAAATTCACCAAAATTTGGAATTCAGAGGCTAATAATAATGTATCTCAATATATATAGAAATTCGTCTATTAGAAAAGGACGCTAATAAATCCTGCGTTCTTAAATTTTCGAAATGTTTTATAAATGCGGCATTTTTAATTGTTTTTCTTTAACTCACATTGAAACTGTGACTGGTTCAAAACTTTAAAAGCTTTTTCTCACATTTTAAAGCGCTCAATTGAGCTGAAATTTTCACAACATGATTGTTTTGGATGACAATACGACAATTTAATTATTATTACTAAAAATTAATTGATTAAAATTAATTATTTAAAGAAATAAATTTTTCGCCAAGTCGCCAAATCCGTCGTTTAATAATTTATCGTTTGCCTTAATTACTTGTAGCTGATATTATATTCAATTTGATTTTTTTTTCGTTAGCTTCAATTTCAGTTACATTTAGCTTAAATTTTTTCAGTTTAATAACATAATTTATCGTTAGCTTTAATTTTAATTACATACAGCTTGATTGATCAACATAATGCTTAATTGAGCTAAAAGTTTTTACACGTATTTATTTGAGGTGATAAATTTAATAAATTTCAAGCTATAAAATACATTATTAAAACTAATTATTGTATAAATTCAGTTTGACTCAACGTTCCGTTTTGCTCTTAACATTTAAGGCATAAAACAATTATGTTACGCAAAGTGTGAAGTTTCAATGAAAACCCATATTCAAAAAACTCGTATTTTACAAGCATTATTCCCCTTAACATATCAAGTTTAAAAACCCATTTAGCATTACAGAATAGTAGAAAATGAGCGCATAGTGAAATTTAAGTCTTTGGTTGATGGTGGTATATTATACTACCATTACACAACCACCAAAAGTTCATTTGATGATGGTAGTATAATGATGACGAGTAATTATTCACAAATACTAATATATATATATATATATATATATATATATATATATATATATATACATATATATATAGATAATATATTCGGTCCTCAGGTCGAAATTGCTTTTTGACTTGCTGGGTTCCATATTTTCATTTACTTTTTTATCCTTTCAGTTTTACATTTCTTTCTGGATTTTTGTCTTTTTGAATTATTCTTTCATAAATTTTCAGAATATATAACACATCGATCAATAACTCCCGAGTCTAAAATTGAAAACAACATTTTTTTTGCAAAAATTTTTTTTATTCATCAACATAACACCTTTTGTTAATCACCTTTTAGGGTGATACAATCGTTCCAACGCTTTTCCAAATCTTTTTTTTTTTTCGCAAGAAATCTTTTTTGTTGCGAGTAAATAGCGATAAACAGCTTTCTGAATCATAGACTCGTTGCTGTTTTTGTTCTATCGAAAGCAATCGCGGCACCCACTTGGAAAAAACCTTTTTCACTTCACTTCAAAAAACCTTTTTCCTGGTCCGATCGACTTAAAATTTTGACACGTTTCAAGCAAAGGTTAGTACTCTAGAAAGACCTGGTTACTGGTTTACTACGAGCGACATCTCTGGGTTAGTCTCGGGAGTTATTGATCGATGTGTTATATATATATATAACGTTATTATGTGGACGAAAGGTAAATCTGATTATATAAATTGAATATCAAGTACAGACACTATAATAATGTTTTAGTGCCTCTTCACTTAGTTACACAGCGCTACTCATGCTCGACGTGTCTCCGAGTCTCTTCGGCCACACACAAACACACACACACACACACATGGCCGGCGGTTTCTGTCGAGTCGTAGGTTGAAGCCTTGATGGCATTGAAGACCCACAGTGCAGCCGTGGCCGATGTACGTTAAATCTGTCGTGGCCAAAGTCCTCCATGGTGGGATGTAGAAATAAGGAGAGAGAGGTGACAACTCATGTATCCTCGTCATTTGAACGAGGTTCAAAATTACGACCATCATCAATAGCCCTCGTGTTGCTTCTAGTGCGACGGTAATAAAACCAACCAACTTGATGATATAGCCGTCGATGCTCAGGAATACACACCAGATGACGTTTGCGTGAGAGGAGCGGGCATGATCTTCAAGGCGTTGTGTTGAACGGGCATGATCTTTATTACATAACTCTTTAAGATAATTTTAAAGAAAACTTGATGATTCCATGTTCCTCACTTGGAAGAGAGTACTCGAAAACTTTCTTTAGAGATTTAGTTTTAACATTCTTCACGAGCCTTCTTAATTTGGTGGCATGTATCCATCTCTTCTTTTCCTTGCCTTGACATTTGTTCCGAGCTTTCTACGATTTCGTCCACGTCCGTCTTTGTAAATCAATGGGCCATTAGAAATGAGGTTATGAAATTTTTCTTTCATCTCCGTATCCAAAGCAAGTCCTGTGGGGAGCTTTAAGTCACCGCTGTGTTCATGGAAAAAAAAAAAAAAAAAAAAAAAAAAAAAAAAAAAAAAAAAAA
>BMAW01016227.1:156063-187984 GCA_019974015.1 Nephila pilipes
ATAACAGCACCACGTTCAGCTCACAGCTTATTAGTCATCACTGAGGACAACCCTCTGGTTCTTCACTCAGGGCAAGCTCTGACGATTCTCAAGTCCGTGCCAAGACTATAGGATCACATTTACACATGCCTTGCCTGACTCTGACATTCTCGTAAAGCCCTTTGGTTTGATTTATAGAGAATCGAGCAGGCAGCGCCATCGAAACAATATAATCTAACCTGTTGTTTTTACGATCCTTTCACAATTTTGAAATAAAATGGTTCCCAAATACTTTTTTTACACGAACTTTTGTTCTAATGAATCCCCAAATTTCCCAAAATATTCAAATGTTGTTTTACCATCACTCACCTCTTTGATTCAGCTACTCAATCAGGGTAATATAGCAGCATTTAAAATGTACTACATAGCAAACGTGTAAATATATTTTATCAGTGAGAAGAAATTTGATAGTGAAAGCATGAAGAAAGCTTACGACTTGGATTGTATAACATGATTCATCTTCCATCAAACAGTTCGCCAATCGACCTTAAATGCTTGTTGGAAAAAATCTTGCCAGTACACGTCAAAAGTGGAAGTTTCCTAGTACAAAAATTAGCTATGTGTTCTGAAATTATAACTCGATCAAAGGCAATTGGTGGCGAAGGTTTCAACAATATGCAAACGACTGACATCGAAGAATTGATGCTAGAAAGCCCTTACGATGAGAAGGATTTATTCAAATTTATGACAGTTTATGATAATAAAGAAGTCGATAATGATGAAGTCGAAGATAAAGTTCAACTATTAACAGCTGATTTAATTCGGGAAATTTGTTACAAGTTTGGAACATTTTCGTACTCATGATCCTGACATAGAACGTGCATTAAAATTTCAACTTAATCTTAAGTTTTGTGTAGCAGGATATTAAGACTTATATAAACAACTTGAGAAAACAAAAAAAAAAAAAAAAACCTTTAATAACGAACGAAATTCTTCATTTGAATCAAAACCGACAGTTATGCTAGACATATCTGACACATCAGTTGAAGACAGCATTTCTGATCTAGTTCGTACTAAACGTGCGCGCTCGTTATCAAATAGCAATGAATATATGTTAGTAGTTTTATTTCTAATTTCAATTTGAATTCTTATATGTTGTATGTACCTATAGAATGAATTTTCACTGTACACTAATTTTTTTGAGAAAAATTTGTGATAAAAATATTTTTTTTTTATAAATATGACATATGATTTCATTATTACTTTTAGCACGGTTTTTGTGAAAAACCATGAGTTTTTTCATTTATACGAATTTAAAGTATGAAATATATCCCAAATCTTACATAGGTCCATGTATTTCTTTAACGATTTTTTTTGTTTTTGAGGAATGGATATATTGTAAAAAAAAGTTGGGTATATATATATTCTAACTTTATTATTTGTTGATAGCGTATATATGGTCAACCGTTATATAGTATATATACGTATCATATATATGTGTGTGTGTGTGTGTGTAAGTATTATAATATAAGCTATAAGTTTTAAGTTACAATTATAAGTTTTGCATACGTTAAATTTGGAATTAATATTAAACTATTCATTATTATATAATAATATTATTCAATAATGAATAGCTTAATATTAATTAATATTAAGCTATTCATTATTATATTCATTATTTTACATGTTTTTCACCTCTTGTTATTATAAATATCATAATTTAATTTATTATTTTGAAATTATGATTGTTATCTAAACTTTGTGTGTCAATATCCTTATTATCACTAAAATTATTATATACATAAATATATTATTATATAGTCTCATCTTATATATATATATATATATATGCATGTATTTACGTATACGTATTGACATTGGAAAAAAATGTATTTAATATCTAATAATTTTCTTTAACTAACACTTTGTGGACATTAAATTAATTTTCTATCGATACCATTCCTGAAAAAACTTTAAAATTCCAGAATCAGTTATGATCTTTTATATCTGGTTACTGAGACATAAGCAAATGGCTAATCAAACAATTGTCGTCGTAGAAACTGATCACCGGCTCCATTGTATCACCAAAAATGGCAATTATGAACGATTGCGAGGTAGCATCTTCAAGTGATAAAAGTGATTTCGAAATAGTTGTTTGCAAGAAAATCCTACTTCATGACTACGAAGAATAATTTGTATGCATATGTTCTTTTGAAATTTTCGTACATGTAATATTTAATGCATCAACAAATAAAAAATTTAAAAATATTCCCCAGCTTAAATTTTTTCTGCCTTGTTTGGAAAGCCTATCTCTTGCTACACCGTAAGGGTTTGAGTTGTATTCTTTACTTGGAACTTTTTCATACGGCCCTTATTGGCGGTATAAATTTTGGTTAAATATGTCGCAAGTAATATATTTTACAGCAATTTGTGAAGTTTTAGAAAAAAAATGCTTTTTTTATATTTTTTTCCTTATCTCTCATACAAAAGCAGATTTGAGTGTGTATTCAAAAACAAATAAAATAGTCCATATAGATGCATGACAAATGATTTAATTTTTATGGCTGCCAAATATGATGGATAATCATTAAGTTTAGGAGATTCATTGCTAAACATTTGACGTAACATTACTTAGATCAATGTGAGTATCGAATGTGAAGTTCATTTCATTAGATACACAACTGATATCTAATCGTGTCCTCAGATGTCGTGGCTAACAGCTCACGTGTCGCCAATGGCCCTTGTAGTCTGAGTATGACTTTAATAAACAAACACAATCGCTCATGTTACTATAGTGTTTTGAAAAATGATGTAGGATAAATACATGGATTATTTTTATGGGATATAATGCAACTAAGGTTATTAACCTCTGAAAATATTCTTTTAATATGGATGATATCAAAGAATTTCAACTTCTGCAAAATGGCTCTGAATACTTGTGTTTTAGCTATTGTACTGTTCATAAGTTTTCTGAAAGTGATAGGGCTATGTGGATCGATCTTGAGTGCATTCCAGAAGTGGTTTCTATGGGACATCTATATTCTGCTGGTCAGAAGAATGTGTTCCGAATTATTTATACAATTACACATATTACAGGTACATATTGCATTATCACGAAAATCGAATTTGTATGACCATTTTACTGATGATTCGAGTGCTTAGTATTTCTTCTCTGCTATTGTTCGTCCTATTGAATATTATATTTACTGTCGGAATGCTCACAAAGATTTCGAAATATCTTCTTGAATAAAAAATATTTCCATTCATTCTCTTCATCTTGTTTCTGAAAATTTTGCTATTGTTGTGTTTTGGGGCAACTTATTCGACGTAAACTTTGGACTCTATTACCGATTTTGCGAGATAGTAACATAGATAAATTGTTTATACAGAAAATCAACGCATAACTTCTTTGTCCTACAGAAATAACTTCATTGTCGATATCATTTTTACCTATTCCACCAAAGTTTTGTTGAAAAGTTTTTAACAACTTTTATTAAGTTAGTCTTTAATAATCTCAAAGTAGTGGATCAAAACTTACTTGAGTGATAATTTTTCATTCCCTCTCCAACCATTGTCTTACCTTCGCCACAGACACGAGTCTGCCACAGCGGGACGCGGCATTCCGTCGGTGACAAGTGCATGACTGATGAAAAAGATCCCAGCCCGAGGACTTTTAATTACAAGGCACGCGACTTCATTCTCATTAAGATAATCAACAGAGGGAAAAACAGACGAGTCTCTTTTGCTCTGGTTGCCATTGGAGACTTGCGTGGGAGGGGGGCACTCGTCTCTATGGCAACGCTGACAGAAGATAACGGGGGGCTGGGCCCTCCCGTCGTGACATCCCAGTGGGTGGTGTCGCCCTCTTGCCCCCTCCCTCGATTCATCATATCTGCTTCCCTCCGTGTCATATCCTGGACTCTGCCTTTTTGTGTGGCGTTATCAGTGATGATTGTATTCGGAGAGGAAAAAAAGGAACAATTCGGGTTGGGTTTGTTTGATTTGAGACAGACAATCTGCACAAAGTTCACCTGACGAATTTCAGAATCAAAAGAAACTTGTCCATATATATATATATTTTTAAAAAAATTGTTTTACAATGGCAACTCATTTTATTGGACAGTTTTTATTTTTGTTTGAGTCGATCTGCCTTTCACTACAGAGAATATTTACTGAAATATCCGGTTTGCGCAAGATCTGAATATTTTATAGCAAAATTTTGTTTCTTTATTGAAATAAAAATACCAAAATTTAATTTCTTAAAATAAAATTTACATCAACACTTTGTGAGTAAAAATTACAAATGGAGTTCTAATTCTCCTCTTAATTTTACATCTCTCATTCCGATTACTTATTGTTTTTTTTTTAAAAAAAATGTGTTTTAAATAAGAGATTAAACTTGAAAATTTTCAAAAAAATACACTCAATGACTTAGGTAAATGCATAATTCAAGCAAAAGAGATGAAAACTTTTTAATAATCTTTTGAAGTATAAAAGTTCTCGAATTTGAACAAAAACAAAGGATTCCAGTTATATCAACATTATGAATCAAAGCAGACGATGACGAGATAATCTGATTAAAGGAAAGCGATAAATTATCAAAGTAGTTCAACAACTTATTTAAACAAATCTCGCAATAATTTGCTCAGATATTTAAATAAAAGTAAATAATAAATTATTGAATGGTTCAATTAAATTCGTATTACTATAATAATAATAAAAAAAATCAGCATTTCTAAAACGCGATTAATTTAAATTGCTTCGTTAAATTTTAAAATTAGATTTATAATTAAAAATATTTTCCTACCTTTGGCAAAAAGAAAAAGCTAACACAGAAGCATTTCATGGAATTGAACTCTCTTATACATTTAAAATCAGATTTTTTTTTTTAATCGTGAAGTGGAAAAGATATTCATCGAAGCATACTTAATACTAAGTAAAGCCAATTCGCTGCAATATGAAAACCGTTTGGCTTTAAAACATATAGATGGCTGCCTCACAAAATTTTCACAGGTTTGATCCTTTTTTTAAATAATTTCTTAAGTTCCCGATTACATATAAATTAAGGTCACTCGTCAATTGACAGATTAAAAAAGCGTATTTTTTTGAATGAATTTTGTTTTAATCTAATAAAAGAAACTTATTACTGTAAACCGTTTTCGGTTTGCTGACCTTTGAGTCGTGTAGAAATAGCAAATAGAGAAGTGCTTAAAACAACATTTTACCTGGAACAGTTCTTCTCCGGAAACCCTTGTAGTTTTTCCCAAAGCTCAGTAATTAAGATTTTTAGAAAACTGCAAAATATTCAATATTATATCTCCCGAAATAAACAGCAATGTTTCTTCATCTATCTCAGCAGCAAAATGCTAGCTAATACAGTAACTTTGATTTGAAATACGAGTAAAAAGGTCATTTTGTTTAGCTAAATTTCGTTTTTTATTTTCTTTCTGTTTACCATGTTTCTTATAATTAGTTTAACTGTAAATTAGTTTATTATATACGTGAACCCATTTTGAAAAGCTAAACAGAGAAGAAAAAATGAATTTGTGTAAAGAAATGTATACGCATCATAATATAATTCATTTGAGCATGCGTGTATTATTATATATGATAATCGAAGTTTATAAGTGTGTAATGTACGTACAATAATATGCCGAATGTGCGCGTTTGCATAAATTTATTATGTAAATTAGATTAAGTGGTAGCTTTAGTAACTTTGTAGCAGCTTTATTATCTTTTAATTATAAAAAATAAATTTATGAGGAAAAATTTCGTTGTTATTGGAAAACTACTAATTCTTAAATCAAGGTAAAGAGTGCCTGAACCTCAATTAAAATAATGAACCAAGTATTTCTTTGCGCATGCGTATATGTTATATAACTTATTATGCAAATTAATAAAAAAAAGTAACTTAAAATTTGTTTATTTTGGATTGGGCGCGTTCCCCATTGATTACGCAATGAAATGGCTTCGCTGAATGTTGTATCATTTAGCGTTTTATTGTTAAGGGATGCATCCAAAGTTCTAAACGAGGACTTACCATTCAATCTCAGATTATCTTTCTGAACTTAGTTTCAACAATGCTGCGCTAGAATTATTCGAGAAATCACTATTGATAATCTCGTAATTCTAGTTACGATAACATTGCAAGGGTCGAGATTTGATAAACTATTTTTACTCTCCAGTCTCATATTGCAACTTGTGAAGACCTCGGGAACATTCCTGTCGTCATTTTTATAATCAATCTAATCGTTCGGTTTTCAAATTAAAAATAGTCTCTTCAGTTAAAAAAAATTGTTCTATAATCTAAAGTTCCAACTCAAAATTCTGCCCTTACATTTTCATGTGAAAGTGTATGATTATGACTGTTTATTAACTGTCGCAGTAGGAAGCAACACGAGGGCTATTGTCGAGGAATCTGGTAATTTTTAGCATCAGTCAAGCGACGAGGAGGACACCTGAGTTGCCACATCCCGCTCCAAACTTCTACACCACGCCAACGGAAGGACTTGAGATCTTGACCAGATTTAACGTGCGTCATCACCGCTACACGCCGGTCTTCAGACACCAAGGCTCGAACCCACTATTCGACGAATACAACGCCAGCCGCCAGTCCACGACCATGATCACTAGGTTATGGCAGCCACTCATGCGAGTAGTAAGAAGTATCTATAATTCATGGCTCAGACAATCCAAGATTTTTTGTGTATCTCTGTACAACGCATACATTTAGAAGATACTTCACATTTACTTCATTTGGCTTGCTACTTTCTATTTCAATTTCAAATTAAGTACCACGTAAAAAATGGGTTTACTTTCTTTGTGTAAGTAGAACATTATAATCCCGGGGTACTGTAATGATCTTTTCTTTCTCACGAAGTTTACTGTCTTTGGTAAACACATGGGACGCTCCCTCCGGGATATCATAGTGTTCCTTCTCCATGTATTCGACCCTTCTTGTCAACCAATCTTTATCTTCTTTTTTCACTTTTTTAAAACGTTTAGATCACAGAAACACATTGCTTGCAGCAGCAGAGCCAAATTGGGCTCCCGATTTGTAAACCTCTATTTCCACTTTCCAGCCTTTTTTCGAGATATTTATGCATAAAAAAACGGGCATAGATTGAATGTTTTACATTTTAAAACATTTAATTTCTTTAAAGGTGATGAAATTGACAAATACGTTTTTCAAAAATATTGAATTATTTAGCCATTACTCTAATGTAAGACTTTAATTTTACAAGAACGACATAAATTTGTATTATATTATATTATAATACTACTATTAATAAATATAAAACAGTTTTGGTAACGGTAATTTTATTATTGTATGGCAATTTTTTTAACACGTTACGCACCATTTGCCCACCGGTGGTCATTTTCAGTTTCTTCATTCGGATCAAACGATTATATGTGGACATTTTGCATCTGTTTCTTCTTTCTTTTTTTTTTTTTAGTTTTGGGTTCTCACTCGTGGACATGTATTATATTGGTTTTGCGTATTCTAGACGATTAATCGATCTAAGAGAGCGTCATACCTTGATGTGAACTGGACAGATGTTCTTTTTTTCCTTTCTTAAAATTTTTTATATTTTTATATTCCTCCATATGAGTACGGAAAAAAAAACCGCGCACAAAAATAATTCAAATTTATACAAACCAACAAGAGAGCCATTATAACAAACTATTTTAACAAAAATCATAAAAATATAAAAATTGGTCCCATAGAAGAGATTTGCGTAATCAATGCGGGCTTAACGTGTTAAATGTAGTTAAAATATCTCTATTAAAAAACGCAGACACGTGCATTTTATGCATGTGTTTATTTTTTTAATTATTTGATTTATAAATGAATTAACTTTAGCTTTTATATTATTGTTTCTTCATTCCATATTTCGTAAATTATTATGCTCGGCATTCGATTTCTATAAAAAAAAATTTCTTTTGTAAACATCTTTCATGCCTAATTTATCTCTCTTCAAGAAAAAGAAAAGTTTCATGAATTTTGATAGAGAATCCCATGAAATCTTACTGCAAAATTTTCAATCAAAACGCTTCTAATCGTAACCCTCAAACGTTCACTTAACACGAAGAACAAGAAAATTAGAAACTGGACATTCTACTGAATACACCCTAATCCATCTTCTTAGACTATAATAGTTCCTCACGGGCGTTCATTTTGTACGTTGTCTAACAGTTACAGCAGGTGATCTTTGACGTTTTAAAAGGCATTTGAGAAACTGAAAAGTTGTTTTAAACAGCTTCTAAGATAGATTCGTCGTCTTGAGAGGAGAGAGTTCGTGGTACAACTGCTCGTCATATTACCAGAAACTTTGAGGGGAACATATATTCAAACAAAGAACGACGACAACAAAAAAAAGTGACATTTGAGTGTCGTAACATAGGAATGACCCATTTTAATTCTGGAACCATTTAACTCATGGGTGAGTATCATCATAAAGGAATTAGAAGTTTAACTTTTACTCCTTAGCTTTTCAAATTATTGTTGCTCTCTGAGAAAATAAACTTGCTGATTTGTTGTGTGTTCAAATGTTTGGGAGAAAGTTAAGTAAGAATTTCCGGTGTATTAAAAGATATTTGAGGAACTTTAAAACATATTTTGAAAAGCGTAATGAAATAGATCGATTGTTTTATTAAATACGTTAATAAAACAATCAATCAATTATACTATGCGTAACACCTTAGCGACTATTTAAAAACTCACATCTATTTTCAAATATTTTGAATTTACTCTACAGAGATTTATATGTAATGCATCCTGTTTCTAGTACTGAATTTATAAATCTGTAACAGTCTCGGCTTTATCGTAATTATATCTTCAACTAACCATAAAGTATTTTCTATTTGTATTATTTAAAATGAGCTTTAGACGAATAAAATGAAACGGGATTCTTTTACATTATATTGAAATTGTGGAGTGTAAGAAACAGATTTGCTTGGATGCGTATATAAGGGGAGAAGAATTTAATATCGAAGCTGGAAGGTGGTGGGCGTTAGTGATTCAATGAGAGACTTCAGAACCATCTGTTCATAATCTAAGAAGCGATCAGAGGGATCTTTGAATAGATAGGAAAAGGGTTTAGGAATCACACCCTCAATTTCCCAGTTATCCTACTCATTCGAACCCGAGTGTATCCTTTCGAGGTAATTTAATTTAGAATGATATACGATAATTAAGGTGCTTTTAGGCCAAGTAGCCATTCAAAGATTGATATGCATCAACTTTGAGTAAAAATTCATTTTTGGCACATCTCTGTGTAAATTTCTATGCATTGGAATATTATCCCTGACTTTTGTAATTTAAATTTGTAATAGAAAGGGGAGCAGTTAATATCCGCGGATGTTTCAAGTGAAAATTGGATGTTCTTTAGAAGACAATGTCGATTTATTACGGTACACAATCCAGAACCTTTTTTCTAAATTATTTATATGAATGTATTCTTAAAAGTTTCATATTACATATTATACATACACATATTTGTATGATTACATATTATACATATTAGATATCATATGATGCTTATTGAGTTTTTAAGGAAAAAGATATTTTTCGGAGCGTTTATCAAAAGGCAGTATTAGTATCAGAAAAAAATGCAAATAAGTGGTTTTAGCATTTCAGAATTAAATAAAAAAAATTACATTTAATTTTCCCGGTCCAGATCAAACAAAGATACTTTAAAGATTACAATATATCTGATAAATATTGTACTATTTTTATAATTACCATATAAAAATGAATATAATAAGAAAATTGTAAGTATTTAACTCTTTATGTGATTGCACTGATTATAGAGAATTAAAGTTACAGTCTACCAACTATTTTGATTTCGTGAACGTAATGTTAACCCTATGGAATTTCTTCTTTCTTTCTCATATCTAGACTATTTATATATTTGAATGCAAAAAAAAAAAAAAAATGTATCCGAAAGAGCACAAAATAAGGAAATTTACTTGGGGAAATATATTTTTGCCCCGGTTTTGAAAATATTTGAAAGTATTTTTTAAAAACCAGAAAATCCGCTAACGAAACATTAAAAAGGACGTAAAAATATTTTCAAAAATCGGAGGAAAACATAGTTCCGCGGAAATCCTTATAATACAGGGTGATCAATTTAAAAAAGTACTCATTAGTTTTTTGTATTATCCAGATCTATAATATATGTAACAAGATTTTCAACATCATTACTTATTTAATATGTCCATATTTAATATACGAGTATCTTTTTTTTTTTTTCACTTTCGAAACGCGAAAACTCGTTTTTTTTAAACATAAATTCTCGTGAATAGCATTAGTAATTTTTAATTCGATTCTGAGCAAATGATTGGAGTAAATCGTCGGCTTCTTTTAACGTTTTTTTTAATTATTTTTTTTATTTTTGAAAGCTTATTTCGTAACATTATGAATGACAACAAAAAAAATCGTCTGCATGAACAAATTTTTTGATTTTAATGAATTCCGAAGTGTAACTGAACATAATTCAAACTTTTATTGCTTCACTTAAGATACAGGACAGTCTTTCTGATGGTTTCAGCAAGGCAGAGCCATTCCACATACGTCAAACGTAACGATGAAAGTGCTTAAGGAATTCTTTGATGACCATTTAATTTCAATAGGCCTCTGATTACCTTCACCAGGTATTTGAACAAGTCACCAGACATCACCGTCATTAGATTGTTTTATGTGGTTATCTCAAAGATAAGGGTTTTCCAGAGAAGTTCTGCAAACATTGATGAATTAAAACAAATCACAACTGAAAAATCTCGTCAATAACGCCAACAATATTGCATCAAAAAACTTGATTCGACGTGTTTATGTTTGCATTCAAAATGGTGGCGAATATTTTCAACATTTGCTGAAAGGAATGATAATGTAAGAAATTTGAGTTAAATTACGTTTTTCAAAAATAAAATTATCACAGGATTAAGAAACATTGTGCGTCTCCATTTCTGTTTTACCTCACAAATAAAGTTGTAACAGTCCAGCAGTGTTGGAAATTGTCTCCCACACTTAAACAAGGCTCAAACAATTATACTCCAGTGTTAGAATAGTTGCCACATCCGTCAGATTTAAGGGTATTAAGAAAAACCAAATCGGGTACTCTTTTAAACTGATCACCCTGTATTTTGTTTTTGGGATGCACCCTTTACCATTCAATTGGATAAAATAGTCGAGATCAAAGAAGAAAAGTAGAAATTCCATATGATGAATTAGTTTAATAACATTACGTTTGAAAAATCAAAACGGCCGCCTTCAGGGAAAATTCTTTTATAAGAAAAACGAAAAGAAAGAAATTAATGCGAAGTTAGGTTATAATATGTTTCATTTTTTCATCACAACATGTACACTCAAAATTTATAATGATAATGTTATTTGCAATCTTACTAGTCTGCTTCTTGTGAAGTGTACTTAAATAAAATTTTCACGAGAAAATCATTCGAATGGTTTCTTGAATAAATATAAAATAACTAACTGGAAGTAGCTGTTCTTTGCACGGGTAGGATTGGATTCAATTTGATTAACAATAATCCCTAGACAGAAGAAAACACTCTAGCCATGTCGCCAAAACAAGAATTAAATTCATAAAAGAATACTTTTTTGCAATTGTTCATTAAAAAAGAATAGTAATTCGAATTTTAATGAAAAACAAATGATGACGATCTGGAAAAAAAAAAAAAAATAAGAAGAATAAATTGAAGAATAAATTGTCGAAAGACTGAGATGTCACGTGAATACATGTTAGAGCTATGAGTAATGAAGCGATAATTTTCCTTAGCAGAGGAAGAAAAAGCAAAATCATGCACACTTATTTGTGCGATTAAAATTTTTTATAAAATTCACTAAGTGGTATTATTTCTATTCATTTTTTTTGAAGGAGAGCCAATTGTTCCTTCCGTTACTGCATAAATACTGTTCCGTTTGAATTGAGAGATTTCTGGATGGCAGGATTTAAAAAAAATTGAAAATTGACAATTATTAGCACTATTTTAAAAAATTACTCCAAAAGTCAGCTATTTAGCTTACTCGTCTGGAACAAAGTCAGTTGTCTTAAAAAGAAAACAGCTTAAACATCTTACAAAGTTTGTTTCGAGAGGTAGGCCACAAAGTATACGATAAATTTGTCGGGCATTTGTTTGGGCATATCGTTCTACTCCCGCAGTTTCAGCTACTACGTTTCGTGTGGCTTGGCCTTTTCGTCTTTAAACTTCTTCCCCTCTCCAATCTCTTTCCATTACTAATATAGAATTAATTTATCCAATCTTTTCCTACTGCTTTTCAATATCAGCATATTAAGATGACACGAATGACAGAATGACCCTAGACTATAATGTTAAAAGTTTAACTGATGATGCCCTTTCCAAATAATTGTCCAACTGTAAAAAATATTTTGCGTTAAAAACTTTATTCTAGTTCCGCGGTAAAATGATATGCGCTTCATATCATTTTACCGCGGCAGAAGTAACAAATCAATTTTTAGCCAAAAGTCATAAATAATTTTTTGCAAAAAGTTCTCCTTTTAATTTTGTATTTTGTTTTGAAAAGTATTTTTTTAGAACAGGAATTTGAGGAGTGCGATTCCCTATAAATATCCTTTAACAGTCAAGAAAATGTCGATGAAGAGTAGCTGAAAATATAGCTAAATTTCTTTTAGAACTTTTTTTCTTTCCAATTTATTTAAAGGAAAAAAAACTTAATTTCAGTTTTAATAGAAATACTATTAATATAGAAAACTTGTAACTTTGTAATAGAATAAATTGTACAAAAAATGCTTGAAAAAGTTATTTATATGTATCTCTCATTTTTCATTATCTATTAAGTAACAATGTTACTAACCTGCAATGACGCTTTCTTACAATGTTACTCTTATCGTTGAAAACAGATAAAAATAGAGTTTTGTTAGGTACCAGGAATGATTAAGCAATGATCCTGACCTTGGTGACGAACTTGGTGACTTAGGGACACAATGAAGGTTCTCGGAAGTGGTCGAATTTTCACTATATTTCATAGAAGAGAAGCTTCAGAATTTTTCCTGTGACTTCACATCTGGCAGAACACCTATAAATTCGTGGAAGTGCTGAGCTGACTGAATCTGCCTTTGAAGTGAAAAGTAATAATTTGGAGATTTATCTACAGAGTGAGCTAGTCACGCTGGTGAGCTGAACGTTACTGATTGTGTTTTTTAAACAAATATGTACAATACATAGAATTAATGTTGTAGTAGAGAATGAATTAATGTTGTAAAATTAATGTTGTAGAATGTAGAGTTTTTAACAAAAGGTAATGTAGTATCTAAGTACGAAAACTCAAATTAGTATTTCTGAATTGTTAGTAAAGAACGACCATTAAACGAACCCTACGAAGCTAGAGTTTTTTCCCTTCCTATTTACACTCAATGCCATAAAAATTTGCACACCAAAAAAATAAGAGAGGGATTGTTACGCAACTTACCATGAAGGTACGTGTCACTCAGTTAGATAAGTGATTAGAAATGCAGCGTGATTGTGCATTACGTAATGCCACCAGAGGCGTTGAATATTGTTCTTCTTGGTTTATAAAATGGGTAAGTAGAGTTTGTTTGAGTGTATTTAATATGTTGCAGAGGGACGCTTTTTAACTAGAGATGCATTACGCCGTCATTGGATGCAATATGAGCAGCGGTCAGAGTTCGAGAGGGGAAGGATCGAAGGGATGACGGAAACCATGTGATCAGCTCGCCACCTAGGCCGTTCTGATTTTACTGTGAGGAGGTGTTGAGACCAGAAGACAAGAGAGAGAGAGAGATCTGCGTCACAGCAACCAGGCTCAGGGCCCCCTCGACAGACCAATAGTCGAGAAGACCGTCACATCATACGACACTCACGCATAGGGCCAACTGTTTCATTGTCCACCATCCATACACAGGCAACACCTTCGGTATGGGCTTCTGTGTCAATACGTTCATTCGCAAGGCTGAAGGACAGTTGCTATCGCGGCCCCATTATGTGTACTGCCATTGACACCCACTCACCGTTGCCTCCGTTTGGAGTGGTGTCGCTCTCGAAGGGGTTGGACTGCAACTGAATGGAACCAGGTCGTCTTTATCGACGAATCCAGATTCAATTTAGGTAGTAATGACAATCGTGTACGTGTGTGGAGGTCCCGTGGTGAACGTCTTAATCCTGCCTTCGCTTCCTGCCAGTTGTGGAAGCGATGTGGAAGCGGTGTACCGCTTCCACAACTGGTGTGATGGTATGGTGTGCCATCGCGTACGACACATCCCTTATATTGATCCTCCCTAATGTTGATCCACGACACCATGACAGCCCAGAGGTACATTCGTGACATTCGTCAGCCACATGTGTTACACTGCCAATCATGGCAGGGCTCACAAGAGCCATTTTTTAATAGAATAATGCTCGTCCACACACAGCAATGGTTTCAAAGGTCTGCTACATTTCCACCCTGTTGGAAATAATTTATATGAATACCGCCAGGAGGCACATTGTCTCGTCTAAGTGAGAGAGCACGGGTTCACGAGTAATTTTGCTGAGTACATTTAGGTCTTGAGCGCGTAAGGCGGGTTTTTCCTTGTTTTGATGGAAATTTTTCCTGACCGCTAAAGCGGGTAAAATATGGACAGTTTGGAAGTCCTTGTATATTTTATAAATACTTGTTTATGTGTTATTGATGCGTAGAGACTGTAAATAAACGTAATAGAAAATAACGCTCTCCCTCTCTTCATTGTTGGATAATTGTTTTTTTACACACCCTTCCCTAGCATTCTCGATCCTCAGATTTGTCTTCCATCGAGCATATCTGGGATCATTTAGGACGGTAAGTTGGACAGCCTACGAGTTTGGTCAAATTAAAGGCGCATTTACAGCAACTGTGGAACGAGATGTCACAATACATTATACGGGACTTGTATTTCTCAATGCTTGGCTGTATTACGCCTTGAATTCATGCTAGAGGTGGCTCAATAGGGTACAAAAACCTCCTTTCATTTGTAATTATTTATGCAATAAATGATCATTTTGCTTTGATTTTATAATCACTTTTATCAACATTGTAGTTACATAAGTAAAATTTCGGGGTTTTTTTCTGACTCTTTCTTGGTACTCAAATTTTTTTGACGATGAGTGTATTTAGTAAAATCAACCTTTTACAAGAATTTACATAGCATGACTTTTGCCTTTTTGGACCACATTATTACAAACTCCAAGACATAACTCGAACTATGCAATGATTATTTTTCTTTTATTTTACAACTCAGTAATAGAAGCAAAACAGACCGTTTTTTTAAACAAATGGAATATATATTCCACTACCGAAATATTTACTAGAAATATATATAATCAGCTACTGAAAGATATTTTAGGTTATTAATATTTAAGATAAGTTGATGACAGCTCTGTCTATATTTCAGTCTAGTTTTTCAGATGGTTTGAAAGTACTCTAAAATAGTTCCTACAGAAGTCGACTACTTATGTTACATTGTGATATGCGAATGAAAGCTTATCAAAAAAGGAAATCCAGAAACTGCAACGGCTTTTCTTAGTAACATCGTCACTAGAAACATAGCGTACTAAGCACTAGAGGTAAAGATAAGAGCAAATCATTATAAATATAAACAATCAAATTTGGTTATAGATTTAATTTAAAAGTGTTCGATTGTCTGATTATGTAGCAAAAAGTTCGCATTAAAAATAATGTATGAATAGTAAAGAATTTTATTTTTTAGAGTGTTTTGTGCAGTGTAACTTGCCGTGTACATTTGCTTCATTAGTTCTTTTTTAAAATTAGCGTTCACACCGGATTTAAGCATCGTATTATAATAGCAATAAAGAGGATTTATGAAACGATTAGCATGATTATTTGAGTATTTGGACTTGCAATGCCCTGTTATCATTTTCCCTGCTCCTTCTTTTATACATAAATACATAAAAACATCAAGAGTCTATTGTATAATAAATAGAAAGTCATACAGTTATGATAATCAAGTTTTTTTTTTTTTTTGAAAATTTAAGAATATTTAAGAGGCGCAGTTCCTAATCTGATCTATCTGTGAAAAGAATCCATTTATACGTATCCGATTCTAATGATTAATATTAGAAAAATTACTTATTTTATAAAAACAATCAGATTCGAGTACTTAGTGAATTTAGAGATGCGGGTCTAATTAATAGATCCTACGCAATCCTGGATGGGTGGCTGCGGTAGCCTAATGATCATGATCGTAAACTCACGAACGGCGGTTTTCGTTGAGTAATGCGTTCGAGCCTAGATTCCACTACAGACTGCTGTATAGCGGTGCTGACACACATTAAATCTCTCGAGTTCCCATGTCCTCCCGTTGACATGATGTGGAAGTTTGGAGAAGAAGGTGTCTACTCAGATGTCGTCCTAGTCACTAGACGGGCCACGGTAGCCTAGTGGTCATGGTTTCGGATTCGTGACCGGCGGTTTTCGTTCAGTCGCGGGTTCGATCCTTGGCCGCCAAAGACCCGCCGTGTAGCCGGGGCTGATGCCCGTTAAATCTGTTCGGGACCCAAAGTCCTCCTGTCTGCGTGGTGTGGAAGTTAGGAGAGGGGGTGCTAGTTCAGGTGTCGTCCTCGTCACTTGACCGTGGTTCAAAATTACAAGGTCCGTCGCCAATAGCCCTCGTGTTGCTTCTAGTGTGACGTTAATAAAAACTAAACTAAACCTAGTCACTAGACAGAGATTCAGCACTACGAAGTCCGTTGTTCATATCTCTCGTTTGCTTTTCAGAGTGCGACGCTTATAAATAAGTTAATAAATAATCACAATCATAATAATTCCAGCTGTGATCTGATCACTCCTTACACTTGTCGGTACACAATCACTGTTCCTTCGCTTATAGTTTCCACTCATTCTCTCTACTACTAATAAGCTTTGTATTCAGTTCTTCTCTGCTTATAAGCAGCAAAGCTACCATTCACTAATTATATTCATTATACTTCTGTTCTTCTTCTGAATAATTGAATAGTGAACATATAGTTCTAATATAATCACTTCATTTCCATTCTTCTTTTCATGTATATAAGAGAAGATTTAGTGAAGAGTAGCTAATATACTTCTCCAATATAATCACTTCATTTTTCTTCTTCTTTCTGTGTAGATAAGATTATAATTAGCGAAGTCTAGCGAATATATGTCATTCTAATATATAATCACTAAACTTCTATTCTTCTTTCTGTGTAGATTAGATTAGAATTAATGAAGTATAATGATTATGTTATTTTTATACATTCACTACATTTCTCTAACTCTAATCTAACCAACATAAGTCACGTTTCATTAATCTGGAGAGATATATTCAAATCAAATAACATCATTTAAAGTCTCAGATGGGGAAAACGCAATAGAGTCTACGTTATAACCCTACTTTACTTACATTCCCAGAATTTTACTCCACTCTATTTGAGGTCTATCTTAGGTAGAATTCCATTGAGAGTGCGATCCATCCATCGTAAAGTCATTATTCTTTCAGTCAAGACACTGAAGCCTTACAAAACCTGGTCTACGGACCGAATTAAGATTTTAGTTGGTGGCCCTCCTCACCGAGTTTTGTTTTAAATTTGACAAGTCCCTTGGACAGGTACGCTTTTATATGTATAATGCAAATTTCAAGACAATAAGCATTGAAGCTATTATTATTTTGATATTAAGCTTCAAGAATTGCTTTAGGCTGCAGTAGCCAATTGATCATAGACATTAGCTTACTTCGGCAACGCTTCAGTTGAACTTCGGATCTAAATCCTGATTCCACTAAAGTTCTGTCGCGTAGAGGGACCAATGCTATTTAAACCTCTCCGTGCTCAAAGTCTTCGTGATGGCATGTTCGTGAAGAGTGGGGTGTCAGATGAGGTGTAGTCCTTGTCATGTGACCAATGTTTAAAATTACGAGGTGTATAGGAGTAGATTCAGACATCTTCTGTCGGAATAATTGTAGCTGTTTTCTTGTCCGCATTTTCATAAATGGACTCATGCATCCAGTCTAGCATCTGGCTAGAATAGAGCGATTGAAAACAATAGAATCATTTTAGAATTCAAATATTAATTTCGTTGCGAGGGTTATTTAATTTCGCGTGAAAATGTACCGGAATCAGCACGGTGTAAAATTATTGATATTTTAAAAGCGACAAGAGAAAGTGCAAAATAAATTTAATAAGTAATATTTTTTTTAACTCTTACGATTGTGTCTAAAAACCACTTATAAACTGCGATGCAGATTCTAGTGCTATTTCCCTTTCAGATAACATTTGGGGATCTTTTTATGTTGTTTGAGTGAATCTAAAATTCCTGCCAGTAATTGAGAAGTGACTTATGTTGATTAGATTGGAATTAATGAACAGATTGGATTAAGTGTAGATAGTTGTAGATTGGATTAAGTGTAGATAGTTGTAGATTGGATTAAGTGTAGATAGTTGTAGATTGGATTAAGTGTAGATAGTTGTAGATTGGATTAAGTGTAGTTGCAGATAGACATAGTGAACTGGAATTGTCAAAAAGAGATAACTGCACCGATGGACGTAGCTTAAGAGTTTCCAGATCATATCTAGGAAAGTTAAGGACCCGAATCCTCAATTTCAACTATACTCACTCGGTAAGTTGGAAAGAGAAAGTTTAAATTTGTATTCTAAGGATTTTGGATCATAGCTAGAAGGTTCGACCTTGGGTTAAGGACTCGAGTTCTCAATTCCAGTTCCACTCACTCCAGTACAGTGAATTGGTAAGAATTAGATTTTATTAATATTCTAAATATTAGTTCAGACGCGTATAGACAGTTTACTCACAAAGATAGTTCAGTGGATAACAAACATCAAATAATTATAACTTTGAAGAAAATTAATTGGTCTTCATCACAACTGGATTCTTGATTACTTCAGACAATTGTTTGTGACTCTTTTAGTTAAGATTATTAATGGCTGACGAAAGAAATACTATGCGGAAGAGCGTTATTTAGAAATTGACATAAATTATCCACGCACACTAAGATCGGAATTTACTTTATCCGCAACTTTTTTACACACTATGAAAAATGTATAGTTTAGTTTTTACTGAAAATGTGAAGACTGATTTTTTCTTAAGCATGCATAGACACGACGAAACATTTTAATACTTTGTTAAATTTTTCAAAAAATTAGAAGCACGTGCTGAAATGTTTAACTAACACGTAATAACAATAATTAACAAAGATTCGCGCCACTCCAGTTTCTCCTTCCTTCTCCTCGAGTTCTTTCAACGAATCCCGGAAGCGATTCCTCCGCCTTTTAGCGAAATTTAATTAAATTCGACGCGATCTTCGAGAAGACGTTTCCGGAAGCGGTGGGAAAAATCTGAAGATGCTTTCCCTGGAAAACTCTCATCCCCGCCGCCGACGTTTTTCGCCCCGAAAGAACAAATTGAGTTTCACGCGATGATAATACGGAAAAGAACAAAATTAGAGAGTGAAAAATTAATTCCGCGCGCACATTTTTATTACGCATCTGCTCGGAAAAAGGAAAGGCCTTCTTTTTGCTCGTGTGCGGGATGTAAGGAAAAAAATGTAATTACTTTGCATGTAAATTAGAATCCCCCCCCCTTTTTAAGAAAAAACGTCTTTTCTCTTTTCTTCCGCTGCTTGTCTTTAAAAGAAACGTGGAAATATCATATTTTTGTTTTATTTAGGTCCATGAAAAAAAGATTTTTTTCTTCTTCTTTTCGTTTTACGTTTTAGGAAACATTTATTTCTTTTATTAAAATGAAAAAAAAAAAAAAAAAAAAAAAAAAAAAAAAAAAGAAAAAAAAATCACGTATCTTTAGTTGGAGCTGCCGGAGAAAAGTTTTAATTAAAAAGATGTTTCGCTTCCCTTCTTCGTTCCCCCCTCCTGCATTTCTTTTCTCATTTTTGATCGCTCCTCCCTTTTCCACTTGTGGAAGTCGTTTGCGATTCTCTTTCCCCACCCTCGACTCTCCCCTTTTCCTTTCTTACTTTTTATTGTTGCTGTTTTATTTTTAATTTTTTAATGAAAAAAATTGACGACTTGGAGTTGTGAATGCCACTAATGATCCTTATGGATTAAAATTTTTATAAACGCTTCATTTCCGAAACTTTTTTTTTGAGATCGAATGCAATTACTGGTGTTCCTTTGTTTCCAATAATCCTCTGTTTTCTGTTCACACACTCAATAAATAAATAAAAATCTTAAGAATTTATTAAAATTTATACCTTTGGTTCAAAAGAACAATCGCGGAAATTCTGTATAGTTCCATGTAAAAGCCGCGAATTTTTTGAGCTTTTTCTAAGCTAAATTACGAGGATTGGCTTCTATACACACGCTACTACACAAAAAACAGATATTTTTCCGCTAGCCGCGCATAATCGAGAAATCCCAAATATAGCCCGTTTTTATAACTTCAATTTATATATTTCAATTTTATGAGGAAAATAATGCAAAATGAAATGATAATTCTTTTTTGTGAAAATAATTGTTTTATTTTCGTAAGTGTTTCTAATGCTGGTTTATTGAATCGTAGACCAAATAAAAAACTTGATGTTGGCGAAACTTACTCATGATTAATGGAAAAGCATCAAAACTTTTACTAGAAATAAAAACAAGAAAGATATCGTGGATATTAAGCACATAAAAATAACATTGGAAGAGGAAATATTACTTTTAGGTATCTGACAACGTTAAAAACTCGAATTTGGGAGAAAATGTCGATTTGTATTGTTTATTTACTCATTAAAATATTTGAAAATTTCTCTTTCTAAAACTATCTTCCATTTGTAGCTACGATATATAGAAATGAGGTTATAATAATTTTAAAATTAGACGATTCAAAAAATTTTTTTCTTTCTATTTCTAAGAATATATTTTCTTCTTACATTTAAAAAAAACTATTAAAATATATTAAGATTCATTTTGAGAAAATTTTAAAAATTATCACTTTACTATTTTGCTGAGCTACATTGTTTGAATAGCATCCGGATTTCTCTCTCTCTCTCTCCCCCCCCCCTTTACTTGTTTCCTTATTTCTGATTGAAATAACTGCTTAAACTGCGTAAAAGCTTTTTAGATTAATATTTTTTTTATTTAATCTATGGGTAATTCGAATAATAAACGCTAATCTAAGGAAAGGAAATTTTAACAAACTACACACAACAAAATAAGGAAAGAAATACACTTGATAATCAAATTTAAATTTAGAAATACCTCCAAGTACCATTGAAATTCTCAATTGACTATTATGTTAACCATACTACTTAGAACTCAAGGAAGAGTTCAGTTTTGGTTTTCTTTCCAATATGTTGTTGAAATGTACAAACTGTTCAGGAGCGGATCAGCCAATGCTTGAAAGGACAATTTAGTTGGTGTAAATATCAACGTGCTATTATTTGCGGCATTAAGATAAACTAAAAGTGAAAAAGTCTCCTTAAAACTATTGTTAATTTGATTAAATCAACATACTTTGATTGATGTGATCAAAATTTATTGAAAAAAATGTGTCCGTGGCAATACGCAGAATTCAAATGAATGTTTCAATGAATGTTTGTGGAAAATAATCAAGAAAGATGTCTTTGTCGATCATGAAACATTTGTTCTTGGGTACATATAAACCTGTTATACATCTTAAGGAGATTATAAGGGAATGCTAAAAATATTACATGCATTAAATGTTATTCTTAGGCAGTACATAGATTAAGAATTTATAGAATTAAGTGTACAATTGTATAGTACAGTGAAAATTAGAATTGTACTAAAAGCAATTTTTAAATACTCAAAGTTTAATATACTTAAAAATATGTTTAAAAACTCAAAGTTTTTTTCATATATTTTCATAAAATTGGATAGAAATGTTTTTCATATTATTCTTGATAGCCTGAATTAATATTTTTGTAATGCATGATTTTTCAGCGGATTTATTCAGACATTTTATTGCATAAGAATGGAGAAATTTAATAATAATAAAAAACCACCTGTTATTACTTCGACATTCAATAACTCTACAAATATAATGAATTATCAAAAAATCCTAGTCCAGGTTTTATACAATTGTTATACCTATGCACGTGCTAAATTATAAAAAGGATATTAAAGGTTATAAAAGTATTTTTGTAAAAGAACATTTTGAAACTATGCACTTAATTTTATGCTAAACAATTGCATATTTAAAAATTTTTATTGTAAGAGAATTTTTAAATTTTGTTTGAATGCATATTATAATTCAGGTTATTCTAAATATAATAAAAAAGTTATTCACATTTATACGTTTTTCCAAAATCATAGTTCCGAACATAGACTTATACATAAATCTTCAATCTTTCTTTTTAGGTGTTTTGAATCCAACCTTTATGCGATAAGAAAAAGTCGTATGAATACTTCCGTATCAGAAATCGAGGATCTGAATCATTCATTAAATTCACTTTCACTCATTAGAAAAGAAAACTTACCGACAAATTTACTGTCAATTCTTATCTGGATGCATATCATCATGACTTTCAATGCTTTCCAAATTAGAATTATATCCTTTTTGTACATAAAATGTGTTACATGATTTTTTTTTTCATTTTGCCTTATATATATATATATATATAGGATTTGAACATTTGATAAATACCGGGTGGTTATAATTAAAGTTATACTTTTCAGAGGCCTGTAGAACCCGTTCTGGTTATCGGATTTTGATGGAATATATGCTATATGGGAAAAAGGTTTCTGCAATAAAAAAATAGTTCAAATTTTGACCACTAGGAGGAAATCTGGTGCCCAAAGAAGGACAAAAAATATGCTAAAATCGTTTTAAGAGGAAAAAATGCACTCTCGGTCCTTACATGGTTTGGCTTATATTCGGATACATACGGTAATTTGTATTTGCAAAGATTATCATGACCGAGACTGAGAAGAACATATATTCTTCTTCCTACATTTCTGCATTTAATATTATTACAAATTATTACAAAATTATTTTCCTAGATACATCACATAAGATATTACCACATGTTTATACTTAGCCTAGCAACAATCGTTTTTTATTTCTTCTTCTTCCTTTTTTATAGTATCAATGTTGCCGCGGTAGCGAGTGGTCAGGGGCTCGAGCTCGAAGCCGAAGTTCTTCCCGTCGAGTAGGGATTTCAAGTCCTAATTCCACTAAAGACCCCACGTGTAGCGGGTCTGATGCATTTTAAAACTATCGAGACTCCAAATCCTTTCGAGACGTGGTGGAGAAATTAGAAGAGTGGCGTAATATCTCAAGTATGTCTTCGTTTCTTGACCGAGTTTCAAAATGAAGGGGTCCATCGCCAACAGCTCTCGTGTCGCTTCTGAGTACGACGTTCATGAACAATTGATAAATCAATTAGGAGATTCAGGATTTGAACTAGAGGTTCGAAGGAAGCCAACAGTTCAAGTGTTATTCTTGTAAACTGATAAGGTAGCGAAATCACAAAGTAGTCTGTTGTGAAGTTCTGTTGAGTCATCCTATATCAAAATAAAGATATTTTTCAATGTCTTTTGGAGTTGTCTGCGGAAAGATAGAATGAGTCGAACAATAAATTTAACTGGGAGGGGGGAAAATAGAATTAAATTTCTTGGATGTTAATATTTTTATCTTTATGAATAATACACAGTTTTCAGAAAAATAGAAACATTTCTAAGTTAGACGCTCTTACCTAATTCAAAGATTCAAATTTTAAGTACTTTGAAAATCTTTTGTATTTGTGTAAAATAAAGTGTCTAAAAGCATCTCAAAATCTAAACCAATGTTTCTCTCTTCCACTACAGCGGTTAGCGCACAGCGTGCAGAGATTTATTTCACTTGCTGCTCTCCTAAAACCTTTGAGTGCTGGACAATCCCAGCCCCTGCAGCCCAGTCCAGCTGTGAGATTGGGGAGATTAAGAAGGGACGGGAGGGCACAAAGGGTACAATGAACCCCCGACTGAGTACAAAAAGAAAGCCTCTCTCTCTTTCGAATGGAACTCAATTAAAGGGGTAATGTTTGCAAATGAGCGAGGGAGTACAAAGCGAGAAAGTTGGCTTTTGTGCCACTTAGTTAGCTTTTGGACTTCCTCTCTGTTCAGAATCTAGTGAATGCGGAAACAGAAAGGGATTATGTTGGCAACAGAATACGGTGAAGACTTGACTTTTAAAGTCAGCTCCAGTGTAAAACGCGATATATTCGTTCCCTAGCTGGACCAAATGACGTAATTTTCGTTATCCCGTCAATGCAGCCGTATAGACTAAATATCCCGACGAAATACCCTATTCTAAAATAGCCCAAGACTAAATAACCCTGAAGAAATAGCTTAGCCTATTTAAAATCCAACTTACGAGGTGGAAAACTCGCATAATATGTCTTCGTATAATTTAATTAAATAGAGGTAACTTTGGAACAAGTTGCAATGTGTGACATCTATCATTAGCAATATTATAATAGCAAAAGAGTCACGAGACATAAGGGGGAAATTATTCAACCATGGAGCATACGGACTTTCTTAGTGACTTTTCACATAACTTTGAAACATCATTTTTGCAAAGAATGTGGTAAGGAACACAAACCTTAAAGCCTTGTAAAGAATTACCAAATCACATTTAGAATTTCTGTTCATTAGACTGTTTACAATTTTTTTTTAAAAAAAAGAGTTTTTCCATAAATATTTTCAATTTTTAAATGTATTTCTTATTGAAGTTTCGAATGTCAAAAGTTCTCAACTCAAATGTCTGATTTGTTTTGCTCACAGTGAATTTAAAATTGCTAAGTCATATTGGAGAATAACATCCACCGAGCCAAAATAGGGAGAGCAATTATTTTAAACACACATTTATTTACATTCTCTATGCGCCAATCACACACATGAACAAATAATTATACTATTTACAAACTACTTATTTTAAGTTTTTTAACGTTACACTTATTCACTGCAGGAAACTGGAATATCTAATCATTTTAAACCGCACCTAGATGAGAACACTAATAGAACTGGCACCTCACTCTCCAAACTTTCACATCACGCCACTTGAGGACTTTGATGTTCCATTGAGTTGAACGGATTGAAGCAATCTCATTCTTCTTCTTCGTGATGCGCTGGATAGAGTTGAATTTTGAAATTTAGAGAATTTTCTGCTACCAGACTTTTGAAGATCTGAAGAAGGTATAACGGGGTGCAGAATTGAGGAGAGTGACATACTAGCTCAGACGTTCTCGTAATTTTAATTGTGTTTCAGAATTACGAGAATAGGCTGCTGTAATCTTTGTTATAGTATAGAGGGATAATAAGACAAACCAACCAAAATTTGAGAAAGAAGTGAATTTTTTGGGGTGGATGGGAAGGGAGCATTTCTTAAGACATTAAGAGATTCTGTAAACACGAGTCAAAGGCGGTGAATGAAACTCATTTAGAGCGCCGCGATATTGAGAATTCAAAAGTACTGGAGAAATAGGGCTAACTCTTTTCTTGATAAACTATCTCTCAGGAATTCCTTGTCGATTAAAAGTCATCATTTTGTTACTGGAAACACTTTCATATTAACAACTATGACATCTTTTTGAAAGCTAAATGATATTTTCAAATTAAAAATAATAGATCACAAAAAAAAAAAAAAAAAAAAAAAAAAAACACAATTTTTTTTAAAAACACAGTTTTTTCAAATTTCATTGAGATTTTTAATATAAAATTAAGCACCGGCTACCTTTGCCCGTAATGTTCTGTGACATCTCGTTCCACAGTTGCTATAAACGCTCCTTTAATTCGACCAAACTCGTTGTCTGTCCAAATTGCTGTCCTAAATGATCCCAGATATGCTCGATCGGTGACAAATCTGGGGATCGAGCAGGCCGGGGAATGGAGGAAATGTAGCAGAGGCAATCTTGTGAAATCTTGCTGTGTGTAGGCGAGCATTATCCTGTTGAAAAACGTGGGGCACATGTGACTTAAGAATATCACGAACGTACCTCTGGGCTGTCATGATGCCGTGGATCAATATTAAGGGTACACGTGTGTCGTATGCGAGGCACCGCATAACATATACCGAGTGGTGTGCCGCTGTACAGTGAAGGCAAGATTGAGACGTTCACCACGGGACCTCCACACGCGTACACTATTGTCATCACTACCTGAATTGAATCTGGATTCGTCGATAAAGACGACCTGATTCCATTCGGTTGCAATCGAGTGCTTTCGAGCGCAACACCACTCCAAACTGAGGCAACGATGAGTGGGTGTCAATGGCAGTACACGTAATGGGGGCCGCGATAGCAACTGTTCTTCAGCCAGGCGCTTCGCGAAGGTACGGATTGATACAGAGGCCCGTACCGAAGGTGTTGCCTGTGTATGGATGGGGGATAATGAGACAGTTGGCACTATGCGTGAGTATCGTATGATGTGACGGTCTTCTCGACTATTGATCTGTCTGTTACTCAGGTGACCCGAGACTGGTCGCCTGTGTAACAGACCTCTCTCTTGTCCACTGGTCTCAACACCTCTTCACAGTAAAATCAGAACATCCTAGAGAGCGAGCTACTTACCGAGCTCTCCGATGGCGGCGTAATGACATCTCAAGTCAAATTGTTCCTCTGAAACAAATTAAATACACGCAAACAAGCTCTGCTTACCTATTTTATAATCAAAGCAAAATGAATTTCAATGCCCTCTGGTGGCATTACACAATGCGCAATTCCGCTGCATTCCTAATCATTTACATATCTGCCTGACACGTACTTTCATGTTAAATTTCATAACAATCCCATTTTTACTTCTTGGTGCGAAAATTTTTATGGCATTGAGTGTATTTTATTCCTGTAGAAGACAGGAAATTTAGAGGATGGGGTGTGTGTACCGGGTGGCAGAAATCCACGCTACGCCACTGAATTATTGAAATTATGCAGTGGTGCCCATTAACACGAGGGCTCAGTAACATGAAAGTCTACTTTACACACGGCTTTACGTGGTTCTCTCGACAAACAATCTCTTGTGACTGTCAGTTAGACATTGCGGAGTCTCATAATTCTTATTTTTCTGTGAATGAAATTCAGATTAATCTTTTGTTCGGATGACGTCACAACTTCCTGTTAAGAGCAGGTATTAATACTCTTTTTTTTTTCTTTCTATTTTATATGTATGAATTATCATTTCTAGGGGAATGAAATGTTCCAATTTTAATTATTTTTTTTGCAAGAAATTATTTTCAAGATTTGGCGGTCAGTGAGATTAACTCTTTGTACTGGTTAAGAGAGCTATAATTTTTTTTTCTTTTAAAAATGATTTCTGTAATAATTAAAAATAATGTTGAAGGAGTATAAACGTCAACAAAAGGCTTATACGATCGAGAAATAAACCAGTATTATTGAACGAATTCAATAACGGGCAGATAGAAATTGCATGTGATTTAATCTACCTGAGTCATAATTAAAAAAAAATGATTATAAAATTCGTCAATGATAAAGGAATGACCAGAAAAAGAGCTAGAACAGCAGAAAATACATATCTGGGCAAATGTCTGTTTGATTTCCCGCTAAATTAAATTATTTTTGTAACTCATGACTTCTTTAACAGGCGGTTTAGTAATGGACCCCGACTACCCCTTGTTAACGCGGTCAGACTGTAACGACTTTATGATGATGAAAGAGTAAATTAATTTATTGTAATGGCCTGTAAACACAATGCTGTTGCCCTATCATAAAAACACAACATTGCCGAGCATCGAACCTCTTCGTGAGAAAATATAACTACTCACCTATTTTTTTCATTGCCTTCACAAGACGCCTGGAAAAAAAAAAGAAGGTGCGGCTTTCTGAATCCTTTTTGCTCCGAGTTTGTTGACAGAGCAGTCCCAATACGTGGTCACTTTCAAAGGGGCCCTCTTAGTTGGCCAACAAGGACTCAGGAGTGTTTACAACTGTTAATGGACAACACAAAGAAAGGAACCGAATTCTAATAGCAACAAGGCTCCTACGAATTCATCATTCATCATTTTTGTCTGGGCCAATCTTTCCCCTGACTTTTTTCCCCTACTTTTTTTCACTTTTCAAGCATTTCTCTTTGTACCTTTTTACCGAAGGTGACTGGCTTACCCTCCGAAAATATCATTAATCTTCCCAGCCCGTATTAGCCACGGAGGATGAGTACGGGTCTTTAACGTACGGTAGTAGACCCTTTAAATTTTTTTTCTTTTTCCAAGTCGGCAACCGCAGTTTTCACGCTTCTTTTGCACCCCTGGACCCCTCTCTTATTCCAGAAGAATAATCTGTGTCCCCTGTAAGCCAGAAAGTCACGAAATGGAAGCACCCCTGTTGAAGATTGCTTCTTTATGTTGCAATGTAAAGACCAGCCAATACCGAGGAAGTAACTTGGAATTGAAAAATAAGGTTCTATTTCTGGAAGTGACCACTAGAGTAATTTGTAAGCCGATCAGTGATTACCTTTTGATAGATCTGCGTGAAGGACTGAAGTGTGTGAATGAAATATTTGACTTTTGTGAGCCTGTTTTTATTTGGTATAATAACATACAATACAAGACATGTATTGAATGATTAATGCTTCACCTGCGGTGTTGTCAATAAATGCATTGAACCGTAAGAAAATGTTTAACGCTGTTTCATATTCAGTATTGACTTAGGAAAACACGAACTCTTCACCATTGATGGAATTTTTTTTTTTTTTTTTGGTACATAAAATTCGAACATAGAACCTGAGTATGTATTTCTATTACGCATTTTGTAAAAGCGATTATCTTCTAAGCATAACTATTGCCCTATTCATGTGGATTTTTGGGTGATATTTTATAATTAGAAATTTGCTTGTATTATAAGCAAAGGTAGCACTTTTAATTTAAAAAAAAGGGGGAAGAAAACCAGCAAACTTGGTGTTTAGTTCAATATGTACTATGGTGTTCGGTTATATACTCTTGGATGAACTTAATTTATCCCATTTAAATAAATTTTAATAAATAAATATCTTAACTGAGTGACATTGGGCTCTATCGCGATGTTCCCTTCAACTAATTCTCATTGGGTTTCTTTCTGATTTTCTTCGAATTCAAAATCCCTTCCAAAGAATGCAACGTGCTTTATGTAGATTAGACTGAAATTATAAATGTAGTGAATGGATCGAATAAATTGCATTTATAAGCAACGGATAATTGATTATGACGATTGGGAGTTTGTTAGTTTGTGAGAAAGATTATGAATTATAGTAATCCGAGTGAGATATCGGAACCAATTGTACGAAACGGAGGAGTGTTCGGAACAATCAAAGAAGAGAGAGAAAAAGGACTCGAATCCTCACATTTGTATTGGTGAAGGAATCATACCCGATCGATTTGATCAGGCAAGTAAACTTAATTTTTTATAGATATTAGCTCAGACGCGTTTAGGCTGTAATCACAGCGAAAGGAAAAATAACAGTGATCTTTAAATATTATGCAAAGTTGAATAATCAATTGATTAGCATCTGGATTCTCTCGTACATTAGACTATTTGTGATTTGTTTTAATCAAAATCAACTACAGAAAAAGGACGTGGACACTATAGTTACAATAATAACCAATAATTAGTATTAAAAAAGATAAATTGTTACTTTTAGCTTCTGTTTCTGAAATAAAACGCCAAATACGGAATATGAATGAAAGTTGAATAACAATCAATAAGGATGTATAATTTTTGTTTTTGATGTGGTTAAGACATCTTTTTGCACTAAATCGAATTAGCATTGATTCGATTTAACACGATCATTTTGTTTTGCTACATTTCCCTCTGTGTTTTCGTGCCTTTCGTCGTGTTTCGTATGATAAATTCATTTGTCATGTGAATGTATATCGAAAAATATATAAGTAAATAAACAATGAAGAAAATTTTATGGTGCATATATGCGTATATGGTAATACTTCCACAGCATAAAGCATATTATTATGGACAACGTAGTACTTGCATAATCAACTTGCGTAGTACGCATTTATTTACTTTGTGTAATTGAGATGACCAAAAATTTTTTTTAAAAAGGGGAGACGACTGAAATTTCATTGAATATGGTGATTAGAGTGGTGAAAAAATACTGACCCTGTTTCATTTGACTTTATATTACAAAAGCAACAACATATAGAGTAATTCTAATATTTTAAACTTATATAAATTTTAATTCTTAAAATCCTGTTTTTTTGATGAACGAATTTGTTGGATAATTCTGAATTTTCTTTCCATATTGCTCGCGGTTGCGGTATCCTAGTGGTCATGGACGCGGACTCGCAGCTGGCAGTTTTCGTCGAGTTGTGGGCCAGAGTCCTGATGCTACTTCACCACCGTGTAACCGGGGCTGAAACACGTCAAATCTGCCGAAGCTCAAAGTCCTCCTCTTGGAGAGTTGTGTGGAAGTTTGGAAAGGGAGGTGCCAACTCAAGTGTCGTCTTTGTCACTTGACTGAGGCTCAAAATTACGAGATCCGTCACAAATAGCCCTCTTGTTGTTTCTCAGTACGACGTTAATAAACAATCATTCAATAGCACGCATACTTCAGAACAACTCTTACATTCCGCATTTTGAATTCAACCGTTAAAACTGAAGCTAGTGTCTTTAAAGATAATTCCGATTTTTCACAGCTCCAATAAGCATTACCAAGTAAAAATACCTTCTCTACAGCAGCATTAGTGCACATTTAATCAATAGTTTTAAATTTTCGTGGGGGAGGATATATCCTTGATTAAAAGGCGAAAATATTTCTACACTCCTGCCCACATTTACTTTTTCATTCATTTATTTTTTCAGTACATTTCTTCATTTAAATACATATTTACTCTTCGAAATTCTTCAAATAGAAAATGGTCCTATCGATTCTTTCAAATCTTTCACTAAGAGTACGACTGCTGAAGAAACATCTTTCCATTCAATTTTGTCTTTTAAAAGAATCCACTTCAAACAATTTATTTCAATGAAGTTGATCGACAATTCCTTATTGTATTCATAGCAAATTTTATGTATAAGAAAATGTACCTCTTTATGAAATTTACCGTTCATTAAAAGATTAGAATCTTCCAAAATTGTTGATTTATTCTTCAACATTAGGAGTACGAACCCACCATGCTTCGTTCTATATTGTAAAATAAAAGTGTGCTTCGTTCCAGTTACATTATTGCTCTGATTTGTAGCTGAAAGCCTACGTTATTCCAAAGCAGTAGAAAGTTATAAGAGACTTGCCTGCCAATGTGAAACATCCGTGATTGACTGACAGGTGGAAGGTGGGAGTGCTGCATGTGAGGAACCAGTGTCTTGCTTGTTTGGCTGTTTTACAGGCCCTATTTCTCCTAGTGACGAAGTTGTTGTTTGAGTGGAATATATGATCCACCAACAACAGCCAAGTTCAAAGTTTGTGTCAAACCATTGCAGATGACAGGGTCGCCTGGGTTAGTTCTATCTCTTCCCATAAACCACACCAAACGGAACTTTTGAGCCTCGACAGATTAACGTGCATCGTGCTCCAACTTGGATCTTTACGGAGTAAACTAGAACAGATTCACTGCTGGAATAACATTTGATCAGCTTAGAAGGCTTGAGATTAGAGACCATCATCTGAATGCACGACATTAAAAACTATGCAGTATGTACTAGAGTTTGAGAATGGCAACATTTGGGGAATTATTTCTGAGAGGGCAAGACAATTACGTTAAAGAGAAAGGAAGTGAATAATCGAAATTACAGGTCATTCCTATCGGCGACTGGAGTTAGTTTCAATTTTTGATCTCATCACTCATGGGAATGGATAACATTAACAAATTTTTCTTCCTAGGTAGATGATCAGACTATTTGGTTTGGCTCTGGAAAACCTACCGTAGAGAGCCTCTTTGAGACTTGGGTGTGCCAAAATTCGTTGCAAAGTCTAACTTCAACTTGGATGCTATGTCGCAATCTAAAAATAGTCCCTATTTCTGCTTATTTTAATTCAGAGAAAACAG
>BMAW01016227.1:190028-240591 GCA_019974015.1 Nephila pilipes
ATAAAATTTTTAAGGCTACTAGCAGAGAAATTTTATCATATTCAATTTTTGGGTAGTTTGTATATAAAAAACCCATGTCTGTAGCATTAATAGACATTAATTATGATGTATTGTTTTGAAAGAATACTTTGAATAAAATGAGGACATTTTCCGAACTTAATAAATATGAACAGAAGCAGATCAATAATGTAAAATGTTCAATCTAGGAATCAAATACATCTCTCATGTTTTAATATATAGTATGTTTTTATATTTGGACCTCAACAATTTTATAAAATTATCAGACTTCTATTAAGAAAAGATAAACATATAAACATTGTTTTGTAACTCAACATCATTTGACATGAATTAGAAGATGAAGCTTTAATAATGGCAGTTAATAAAATGTGTCCAGTTACGCCAGTTCCATTTTTCGTGAATATAGATATTTTAGTTTGTGAGTACATTATCACAACACTTCGGTTTACAACACAAAAATTTCTATATTGTATTATTACGATATACATAAAATGATTAATTCAAATTGTTTTCTAAAATGCTAAACAAAGTTTGATAAAACTCTTGTAGTTTCTTTTTAATAGACTTAACATACAAATCTTCAAAGAATTTCACCTTTTATATAGAGATATCTTACTAACATTAAATATATTTTGTAATTCGATTTATCTGATAGGGCAGATACAAGTGATACGACTCAAATGTTCTAATAGATTGTGATTTGCAATATTCAATCAAAAACTTCAAGTTATTTACTCGCATTTAGTTCTCACACAAGTTGCACTGTCAATACAACTGTACACTTTAGAGTCACGATAGTAAAGCGCCGGTACTCGCGGGACAGGTGACGTCGCCTCCCCCGCCCATTTCTGGCCGTGTTGGTCCTGAATATATACTGATAAGGTTATTGTACCTACTGTATTGATAAAGGCACCTTACCCGTTATCTTTGGGATTGTTATTTATTGCAGACGATAAGCTCGTTGTGTTAGTAGACAAGTGCTAGGTAAATGAATATAATTTAATCTGAATTAATTGGAAACCATTTTTATTTCTTCTCATAAGGTTCGAATTGAATAATTAGTTGTAATACTTTTTCGTTTGAACTGAAGGAATATATTTTGAAGAAATTAGTAAACAATTTTTCTTATTATGTCTTACGTAAAGTTACTTGTACTTGATTAAGTATTAGCTACATAAGGTTTAAAACTTTTATATGCATACATTGTATGGTATCAAAATGATTATTATTTTACAATGAAAGAAAATCATTTTTAAACAATGGGTTATTTATTTTACTTATTTTGCAATTTTACCTCCTTGCTTAAGCATTGTGTCTTCTATATATCTTAACATTTAATAAAATTCAAATGAATAGACTATAAAATACACTTTAAATGAATAAGAAATGAAGTTTAGTACGAAATTATAATATTCAGTAAGCTTATTTTCTTATAAGCATATATCTTTTAACAACATTTTATTTAGTTCAATGAATTTATATATTCCGATTGGTTGTGTTTATAAAAATCTTAAATTATAAAATATTGTTAGTCATCATTAATTTATTGGGAAAATTATTTTTACCGTAATATTTGAAAATATCAGTAAATTTTTACATTGCTTTTCTAACAAATATATTATCTGAAATAGAATACGAGTTGAACCTCTTTTAAATATGAAATTCTAAATGTTTAGTAGACTTATTTTAAAATGATTTTACTACAATTTACTGTAATAATTATTTAATGATTACTTCTTGAATTATTTTCTGTGATACACATACACATATTTGCTTTTCGAAAACTCACTTCTTTAAAATCTAACAATTTAATATTCAATTTTTGTGTAACAGCTCAGGATTAATTTTTCATGTATGCATTCTTTTCTTTCGTTTAGTTAAATGAATTAATGTATTCCGACTAAATTTGAATTGATTTATTTAGAGTAAAAACACACTTATAAATATGAAATAATTACAAGTAAGTTTATTGAAAATACACTGTTAATATTTAAAACCATTAGTTAAATTAACTACAAACAATTCTTTTCTAAACGAATTTTATATGGATAGGAAAATAAATTTAAGACTTTCTTTTGTAACAATATTTTTGATTATATATGGGAAACTAACAATAAATATGTTGTTCTAATCTTATTCAAACATAACTTTATGAATTTTCTGATGAACAAGAAAAATTGATTCAGAAGACAATAACGATAAATATTAACTATTTTCGCACAAAATGTAGGTAACGAAATTATTAAGTATTACAACTGAAAAGGCTGCTTTTAGCCTACAAAGATGTTAGGTCACTGTGAACTTTTACCTTCTTATGTAAGCATTGTTACTTTATATTTTGTCATTTAAACTCTGTAATGAATGCACTATTCTACCAGTGATTTTTGACTTTGCCATACAATTTCTGAATATCTGAATATTTTGCTGTTTAGATGTATTACATTATTTTACTATATTCTTCTTCTTTTTAGAAAATAAACATTTACATAGTTTACTTTTATTTTTCATTCTATAAGACTTAAAAGGAGCGTTAATGATGAACAAATTTATACATTTTCTGAATCGAAAATAAATTTAACAATCGAAGTCACAATATTATATTATTTAAGGTTATCATTTTTGTACTTATTAAAAATTTTAACATCTTTCTGAAAAACTTATAATGAAAATCACCAGTTCATGTTATTCTATTACGTATATGACGATGTGAATTCTTTCTTTTCATAACTTTTCTTAGCACTTGAACTAATCATCCAAAATAAAACTGGTTTAATATAGTAACAAACTCTAATTTGTGTCGAATAATAAATTTATTTTACTCATCTTAATACAGCTAACTATCAAGTTAGATTCTTTTTCCTATTACATTTTGTGTGAACCCTGAGCAAAATATGAAGTTCCTGTTTATTCAACTCATTGCTTTGTACAATGCATATTTTTACAGAGAATTTTGCCTTAAGTTTGGCCCGAAGTATTTTAGTCTTGCACAGGCTGAACCAGCTAGATGAATTTATATTCTGGAGAATAAATTAAAGGCTTTTACATAAATTAAAATAAATGTAGCTAATACAATCTGAATAAATTGGAAATTAAATACTAGGTGCCTGTAGAATCTCGAATTGAAATATCTTATCACTGATAAAACTAAGTTTACTGATTATAGAAGCAGGATTTCCAAGGGTTATGTTGGTTTTGCGTGTTCTGATAAAATATAATCGTTGATACAACAAAGGGAGGTTTACTTAATCTTGGAAGAAGATTTTCTGAAATACTTTTGTTAACCAGTATTTGGGAAAGTTCTGGTAAAATATCACTTATGTTATTAACGAGGGGAGATATCTATAATTCTGAAAGGGTTTTCTGAAAATGCTAACTTTATTTCTATGCGTACAATATATCTTATTATGGGTAAACATTGGAGATATGAGAACACGTGAGGAACTTTGAGTTGTGTTTATGAAAATGACGCAGGTGTTTGAAATTGTTGGCTGAAAATAGTGTATGATATCACACATTTTTAAATATTAATGGTCTGCAACGTCAATCTATCTATTGTGTTTTATAATCTTCTTGAAAATTATACGAAACGTAAACGACGCATAAGCGATTGTTATAATTGTAACTATTTTGTTGAGATCCAACCATATGGAATCGGTAAAATCTGAGCACATTAAGGAAGCATTCGAGCAGAAGGATTGCTTTTGGAATATCGAAAGCTTTTGCGACCCAACAAGCTAACAAATTTTGTCAGTTTGGAAAACCAAATCGAGTATTTACCAAAGACTCTCTACGTTAATATTGGTAAAATGTGCAGTTCCCGACAAATTGCACCTTACGGTGATGACGATTGTAATATACAAATTTTCTAAAACCAATTCAAAGCCAAAAAGTGGTGACAGTTTGGAGGATTTGATGGTAGCTGATCAACTGATCGAAAGAGAAACATTTAAATTTTGTCTTGTCAATCGATACCAGAATGGAAAGGACTCGATCGGGTTACTGGAAGGACGACGAAAGGATTTGAATGGAATATCCCATCGTTACATTTTCTTTCGGTGCCGCGAGATTTAGTGTTTAAAGAAGAGGCAAAAACGTACGTACCTTTGAACATGGAAGCGTGTTGTTGATGCATCCTCCACGAATCGGTTCTGGTATCATGAATTGCCCAGAGAATCGATTGGAGTTACGAGAATAAGTTTAACTTTAGAAGACTTGAAAATCATATTTACTGGCCTTTCGCCTACCTATAGAACAAAATACAAAAGTACTTGTTATTACATGTTTTTAGAACTGCAGATGTTTTAAAATTTTAATAAAAATAATTTTTATTTATTCTTGTGTTTGTCTGAAATCATTACTTATACATGTAATTTTAAAATGTTTGCAATTAATTTAAAATTTTATTTTTATTTCTAAGGTATGATTTAAATTCTTGTTTTCCTGTACAAAAGCATTTTGCATAAAATTTGCTGTAAGGATTATACTTAATTTTCTTCTAACATTAGAAGAAAAATAAGTTTTAAAGTCATTTTCTGTTTATAAAATGAAAGGTATGCTGAGATTTTCTGAAAGGAAAATGAAAATATGTTTATAAAAATTAAAGTGTTTGATATTTTATTTTAAATTTATGCTCAATTTTCTAAGATTGAGGTAAACTATGGTTTAATTACTTTCTAACATTAAGAAGGAAATGGTGTATGTTTCAATTTTCTACCATTAAAATTGTTTAACATTTTATTTTAAAGTTACGTTAGTATTTTATTTCTAACATTAAGAAAAAGTATTCTGTTTTTAAAAATTTTCCTAAGAAAAATTGTTTAAACATTTTATTTTAAAGGTTATATTATTGATATTATTATTATTTCTATTTTATTTTCTAACATTAAAACAATTGTTTTAAAATTTATTTATTTTTAACATTAAAATAATATTCTGTTTTTAAAATTATTTTCTGTCAGAAAATTTATGTATTTATTTTAAGATTATATTAATTTTATTTTCTAACATTAAGGAAAAATTTTCTGTTTTGAAAATTTATTTTTATAATATTAAAACTGTTTAACATTTATCTTAAAATGTTTAAATTTTCTTCTTTCTATCATTAAAATTGCTTAATAATTTATTTATTTATTTTCACATTGAAAAGGATTATACTTATTCATAGAAAAATGTTACATAATTTATTTTCTAATATTAAATATTACTTTTAATGAAAAATTAATGTGATTTACTAAAGTTCTAAAGACAAAATTTTGAAATATTATATTGTAACTCCTAAATTATACTACATAATTAGATATAAAGTTGAATAATAAAACATACAAAAATGTCGATGAAACAAACATATTTGTTAAAGACTTTGATCGAACAATAATTTGTTTGTATTTTAACCATAACAGACATATTTAAGTTTTCTAAGAAGATTTGCTTATGAATTTGATGAATTGGGAATTTTCTGTAAAATCTGTAACCAATTCGAAGTTCAAGGAAAAAGAGCAAGTTCTTCATACATCTGTAAACATTTGTCATGATTCATCGTAATGCAATCATGTCAAGGTTGATGTATATTCTGGACACATCCGTAACATTCAACACATCGGCGATGATTTCCCAGATAGTCACACAGAAGTTCAATCAATGAGTTGTTAATACCAATTCAACTTCTGATCCATATTCACCACAGCACAAGATTGTAATTTTCGAAGCTTCGCGCAGCAACAAATTTCGAAACATACAATCGAATACAATCGACATGGCACTTTCCGTAATTTTCTTGTGATTCGTACTAATTCCGCCAGTTATTTTCGTTCAGAACACAAGTTCCTGGGACAAACTTCTTAGAATAGTCCTTTTGGTTAAAAATAACGCTGGCGAATATGCGGAACATTTTGGATGAGAGCTGCTGAAATCACCAACGCGTCTTTTATGTGAGATTTGATCAGGTGAGGAGGGTACATCGATTTTGCTCGATGCGTTTGAAACTGATTGCCAGAGCACAGAGACATACATGCCTCTTTTAGTTGGAAAAGGAGAATTATTATCATTTCTTCCATATTGACGCAAATGGTGTACAGCGTTAGCCAAAATACGTCACTGCAGCATAGATGTGACCCAGATGGAAATGATGTAGAGGAACGGCATCGTCAGAGAAAGATGAATCTACCTTGTCATCGACTAAAACACTCGTTCACTTGACACATCTATGGAACTAGACTTTCGTTTCATTTCTTGTATTCTGAATGAATATAAGTCTGTAGAGAAGATATATAAACACAGTCAGTGACAAGAAGCAGAAAGAAATGATTTTGAACTAAATGTGCTGCAGAGTTCATTGTTAGAGAACTTGATACCGCTGGATTGTGATAGGTTTGTTTGGCTGATACCACCAAACTTGAAAGCTGATTGGCGGAGTAAGATAATGTCTTCTTACGCCCGCGGAATGTTAAATTAGATTATGGTGGTCATGTTATCAATATTCGAGTTATAACATGTTCACTTTATGTTACGCATTCCTTTCCATATCACTTCTAAATAATTCTGCCGTGACTGTAAAGAGTTCAAGCATATTCTTTCTATCTATTTCGAAATAACCATACAAGAAAATAGAATTTTTCAATAGTATAGCATTGTGTTTTCACGGCCAGGGAGTTATATCAACTTTTCGAAAGAGTTCTTACAATTCCAGCTTTCTGGTAAATATTACTACATGATCATCGATAATATGGTCATAATATAATCGTGCTCAGATGTTGAGAACGAGTTTACATAAAATGAAATTTTTAGTATAAGGTACTAATTATATTTAAAAATTTCAGCACTATGTAAGCTTTAATTCTCCATTGGCTGATATGACCATAATATCGTCCTTCTGTGCTGGATAGTGTAAACTCTTGATGAATCCCCTGTCTATTAATATTTTCTTGTGGACAATTCAGCAGAAAGAATACGCGTTAACACAATCTGGCTGAGAATATTAGTGATATGAAAAGAGCTCGTATATTATGTTATGTTAACTCGAACTATTCTTATGTTTCCACCAATCCAATCCTTTTCTTCGTTGGTAACTTTCATCTATCTAATTGATATTGAATTGATTATATTTTTGAAATGCTTATTTATTAAAGGAGAAAACAAATAATGCTTTTAGTTAGTGACAGTTTTGCTGAATTCGAAGCGTAAACAAATGATATTAACTTCAGCCATCATTTGGTTACTTTTGTTGGAAGTATTATTTTTAACGCTGAAAATAAAGTCTCACGAAAAAAAAAAAAAAAAAAAAAAAAAACGTAGAATGAAAAATTGTAAGTAATGCCATCGCTGGATATTTAAGAGTACTAAAAGTGTCCGATAAATGGTTTCAAGCACTTTAAATTTCTTGTTCGCAGTGTCACTCTTCTTCTCTCTCCATGTGATTTCTTTCTAGATTCTCAAGTTTCGATCTCAAATCGACAAGCACTTGAGTCCAAATGATATTTTAAAATTCTGCAAGCTGCATTGAATCATCAATTTGTAACAATTGGAAAACATGTAATTTCAAAGTATTGTAGATTACTATTTTGGGATGGATACAAGGGAAGAAATTCAGCTGCAGTTCTAGAAATTTACCTTTCCCCCAAAACATTTATACACAAAACATTGCAAAAAAATCGTTTACTGGCTCAAAAAATTAAGTATATGTGTAGAAATATAAAAGTTATATCTCTCTCTTATTACCATTTAATGTTGGCTCTTTTCATAGAGTTCAGTTTAGTTTTTATTAACGTCGCACTAGAACCAACACGATTCTAGTACGACGAACTTCGTAATTTTATCGTGTTGGTATTGGCGACGAATTTTGAACCTCAGTCATGTGACGAGGACGACACCTGAGCTGGCACCCCCTCTCTTAACTTTCACACACAATGCCAATGGGAGGTCTTTGAGTCCCGACAGATTTAACGTGCATCAGCCCCGGCTATACGGTGGGTCTTTAGCGGCTAAGACTCGAAGCAGCAACTGAAAGAAAACAACCGGCCACGAATCCGAAACCATGACCATTAGGCTACCGCGGTCCCTTTCTTATCATAGAAGCTGGTATGAATAATAAATTTATTTATCTTAATTTGACATTTCATTCAATAAATGAATGATTTACATGAATGGGTGGAGTGCCAAGAAATGGAAACCTTGTTGGGGCAGTTGGAGAGGTTTTCACATCCATTCCGCAAAAAGTCATCAGAGCCTCTTCGAAATTATCATTTGAACTTACTTCTTCATCATCAGAAGATCTGTAAAAATATGATGAGTATTCGGATTTGCATAATAAAAATTCATAAAAATCCACAGACACCGCTACTATTGTCAGAATCATCCATTTTTGGTTCACTGAAAAATTAAAGAGTGTAAACAACATAAAATAATTCTTGAAAGATCAGTAATTAGTTAAGGTACAGTAATTTTCTTCAAAGTTTACCTAAACGAAACTTTCATGAACTGTTACAGACAATATAATACCGATAGGGGGCATTTCACGACAAATCAATGTACAAAAAGAAAAGGGGTGGTCGAACAAGATAGTTTGTTCTATACAGATCAAAAATGCCATGTATCAACAATAAAATAAACTACAAAAAATTTATACGCGATAAATATCACTTGACATTTATTTGTGATGAGATAATCTAATGTCGTTTTCCTTTCCCCGTTTCGTTCTTCAAGCAGTTGTCGATAGTAAAATGTTGGATGCATTCCTTCACACTGCGTCTTGTCTTTGAACTTTTACCCAAAACTTAAATTATTTCGAATAAACTGATCCATAATTTCTTTTATAATGTCCACACTTTTTTTTTTATAAAATCTGCTGAAAAGTCTTTTGCTTCTCATCTTCAGAAACACTAATTTTACCATTTTCGTTCGCTTGTTGTTCTTTTAATTCTTTAAGATTCAATTCTTTGGAAAAACTTATCAGCTGCAATAATTCTTCAATATCTTGTGTATATATATCAACTAGATCTGCCCTTTTAGCTAGCTTGACAAATTGATTGTAAATTCCCGTTCCCCTGCCTCTGAGTACCTGCATTTTAATTTCCAGCGAAATGCTTTTTCTCATTACTTAACTTTCTTTTTGTTTGCAATCACCCAATGTAAACACTGAAAACTGTCGTATTTATCGCAATAAAATAAGGTACAACGCTTATATCATTATACCCAACATTTAACGTTGATGACGAACGTAAGTAATCTGTGACGCAGTAAGCATGCGTTCATACTGTAATAATCCCGAATCGCCGCGAGATTGCGATTTCGGAGACTCACCTGCACGAGTGTGTGTGATGGTGAATTTTAATAGCGCAAGAGCTAAGTATATTTATGCTGCGCCAAACAAGGTGTAATTCTTACCGACCGAATCTAGACGTTTGAAAAAGGTAAGAATTGCTTGACAAGAAGGTAGGTCCAAAATAGGGAAAGATCACTAAAATATCTGAGTTTACTGATTACAATCCCATACGAAACTTATTTTATATTGCATTTAAAGCCAGAATCTTCAACTCTCGGTCCTTTAACTCGCAGATTTACTATGATTTTCAGAGTAAACGTTTTTCAGAGGACAACTGGACTTCCTCAGGAAAAGGAGACATTGATACCATATTTTTTTTTCTTTCCGTTTTTACTTCTCGTGAAATAAACATAACACTGACCTCCTATTTGCAATAACAAGCATTCTCGAAGGAGAGAAATTAGAAACGTGGAAGGAAAAAATGCCAAATGGTGCTTGTGCATCTGAAAACGGAAAAAAAGAAGAAGCTCGGGGGTAAAGTAGAAATATTTTAAGAAATCAAAATTAAAAGGAATAAACCAACAAAAGGGATGGTGAAGAGGAAACCTTAAAAAGCATTTAAAAATAGGAGAGCAAAAAGAAGGGGACAAAGGAGCGAAATCAATCGCAAACTTTTGAAGAAACACGGCAACGAAGCAAAAGCTGAAAAGAAGAGCCAGTCAAGAGAGCTTTAAGAAAGTCCAAAATGCAAAGTGCAAAGAGTTTTGAAAGAAGTCGACGGTTGCGTGAAACCGGATTTCTATCTAACTCGAAGTTAGGAGGCAAAGTGAGAAGAATGAGATACAAAGAAACAAAAAGGATCAGGAAAAAGTCCACGTTCTGAATGTCCGAGGAAAGAGGGGGAGGTGACGAAGGGCCACAAGTCCTCTGATCGTAAAGTACAGACGGTGACTTTGGTCACAAAAGAAAGAAGATAAAAATCCGACTAAGCAGAGATGAAAAGAAGTTGCCTTCGATACACATTCTTTAAGGTTTGAGACAGAGAGAGGGTGGATAATTTTAATGTTTTTTATTTACCTTTTTTTTGAATAAGACTTATTTATTATATTAAAACTTTTTATTTTTCTTTAAGTTCGGATAATGAGTCACACTTTCTCGGAAAGTGGAAGGTTCCAGTTTGGATTTTTTTTTGTATGAGATTATTTTCAAGATGTAACGGTCAGTGAGATCAGCTGCGCATTCATCTATTTTTTTGTTGGTCAAATTTTAAGAGTTATAAAGATTTTCTTTCTTTTTTAAGTGATTTCCATAATTATTAAAAATAATATCAAAAGATTGTTAACACAATCTAGGAAATTCATATTGATGTTGGAATTAATGTTATCGATCAATTTATATCAATATTGTAACTCGCAGTTCAGTAATCATGGATCCCGATTACATTTTCATTTACAACAATTTTTAATGGTATATTTGATTTTTTTTTCGCGAAACATTTGAAGCGGCATCACGGAGCACTAGTCTTTGCGAATTTACCACGGTTCTCCAACGAAATAAGAACATGATATTAATACCAGGACATTTTTATACGTGAAAAAACGTTCTGAATTTGAGTTCTATTCTCAAGCACTAAGCGAGAGAAGACAACCTGAAGGGTCTTGAAATTCGAATATTTTAGAGAGGAAATGGCGAGCAATCACAGAACAAAGACGATTCAGTCAAGATACCTCGAATTTTGAGCAAAGAGCTTTTAATCCTGTCTCCAGACGCTTGAGAGTAGAGCTGGGAAGGCGAAGCGATCTATCATTTTCTGACAGAATTTCGGAACGGACATTCCAGACGACTGCGATTTGGAGTCCTGGAATTCAAGATCGCACTATTCCAGCTATTTCTCCAGGACCCTCGCCCGGAATTCCGTGCCGGATTCTTGTTTGCCGGACAACTGAGAATTCTAGTTTCGTCTATTGAGGACTGTTTTCTCTCCCTATCCCCCTACAATCTTATTAGAAGACGGTGAAATACGTTTTGCCCGTAAATCTGATCTAATTTTAAAGGAAAGAAATCGAGATTAAACGAACGAAAATAAATGTTTTTTTCTCTCCTTTGATCGTTAAGCTTATGAATGAAAGAAATCAAGATAAAAATATATGGTTTTCAGGATCATGAAATATATATTAATTCTATTTTAAATCATTGTTCTTCTTTTGAAGTCGTATTTAAATGCAAGTTAGAATAATACAGTGACCAAAAACTCATAAAATAGCTTGTACATATTAAAATAAAACACATAGTTCAACTTATCGAAAGCAGCAACCTTGTTATTTTCTGAGGTTTATTTTTTTGTTATTTTATTCTTTATAGCACAAACTATCTTCCAATTTCAATCTTCTTTATTGCCATTAAATAGCGGAAAATTCTACTTATGAACATTAAAAACTAATTATTTGTTTTCTTTTAGGTTTTCATTCACAGCAGAATAATTTATTTTTCTACTTTTGGTTACCTGAAATCATAGAAATAAGTTGTAATCATTACTTACAATCCATTTTCTTGTTTAGATACACGTATCTTAAAAGAAGGAGCATTTAATGACATTTTTAATATATATATATATATATATATATATATATATATATATATATAATATCTAAAAATGACATTATTGTACATTAAATTATAAATTATTTACAAATTACATTAAAATATTCATTAGTGTCTCAAAACTACATATTTAAAGAAATCAATAAAAAACTAAGTAAAATTAATATAATGAATCATACAAAACTATTACAATAATTAATTAAACACACTAAAATTAAATTTAAAACAAAAACAAAAATCTATAATTAACAGAAAAATTAAAAGCAAAAACCAAGTGAAAGGACAGAAAAATTTAGAATAATGGAAATAATGAATGGTAGTGAAAAATGGCGTGTTTTTGGAATGTTTCTAAGTTTTACTACAGTACAACGTTACAAACTTATATGAAAATTGGAAATTTTTTTTTGCCTGACATTGCGTTTCAAATTTCGATCGGGTTCTTCGACATTAGACGAAGGCAGCCTTAATACAACAATTTCAAAAATACTCTTTCTTATAGATTTTAATCATTTAGGCGATTTATGAAAAGGAAGGGGAAAAAATACATTTTTTTTTCTTGTTTAGAAGTCAATGTTTTAAAAGAAATACTATTTCAAAACATTTTTTCAAACATATGTAAGCACTATTTTAGAACATTTTTTTTTTTTTGAAACTCTATGAGCATTATTTTAGAACATTTTTTTTTGAAACTCTATGAGCATTGTTTTAGAACATTTTTTGTTTGATGCAGATTTGTAAATGCAAATATTTTTTTTATGAGAGTTCAAAATATTAATCCTAATATTTTCGAATAAACATCGAATGTTTAAATAATTTGTGAATCAAAATTTTCTAAAGTATTTCAAGTATGTATGAGTCGTAAAGTATTTCAAGCAATTATAAGATACTAGAACAAGTCAGGTGATTTATATTCTGACAATATTAATATACATTCATATAAGAAGGTGATTTCATTGTAAATGTATTTTCTCTCCCCCCCCTCAATTTACATTCTTCTGAATATATTTTTAATATATAAAGAAGAGACGATATTACAATGAGATTTCAAGTGAACGATCCTTGTATATTTTCAACAGATAAATATATTAAATGTCATATAATGACTATTAATGCAAATGCTATACTTTTCAAATTCTTTGACTAATTACAAAATTTGTAATAGATGGACAATGAACGTAGTACCATACCATAAATAATAACTCTACGAGGGGTTATGGCTGATAATTTTATTTCACTTTTATAAAATATATTGCTTTTTCTTGTCAGTTGCGAACACTTCACTATATTGTCTTTTTAGGCAGGAATCAACAAACTACAGACTATGGCCCAAATTCGGTTCGCCGTTTGGTTTTAATCCAGCTCGTGTTAATATTATTTAAGCACGAAAAAACTACTACACAGTTTTTGGGATCTTGATACAAATGCTGAAAACATTTCCATATTTCAAAACCCATTTGGCTGGGCAATCGAGGAGCTTCTGTTTGACCTTCAATTGGAAGTGAATGATCTACAAAATGATGATATGCTACCGATCATGTTTACAGAAATTGATCAAAATGCCAATTCTATAAATGTCTTTTGGAGTACAAATGCGGTTAATTATATTCATATGCTCTTTGATTTATATCTGTATTTGATAGTGCTTACCAATGTGAAAAGATATCTTGGAAGATGAAGTATGTAAAATAGCAATACAGATTGTTATTAACTGAGAACCATTTACAAACACGTTTATTGATAGAAAGTACAAATCTCGAACTCTTGTAGGATGAAATATTATCTTGGAAATAGTACAAAATTTAAACAGTTCTGTAATACGTTTAGTTATCTACGGAAATATTTGATCCTTTTTTGTGTGTGTATACAAATATTACGTAAAATATCATTTGTCAATAAAATAAAATTGTAACTATTTTTGTTGTGTTGCTGTTTGAGTAGAATTGGTCCTATTAATAACTTCAAGTTTGCTTCACCTGGTCCAAACAGCCTAAAATTATTACGGTATAGTCCTGTCCAAAAAGAGTTTGTTGATCTCTATTTCAGACAACAGGATTTTTACTGAAAATTCCAGCGAAAATATAAGCTAAATATCTTAAATATTAAGGCTCTTGTATTTTAAGGCATTGAGGTTTCAAGTACACACGTGGCTATAAATATTAATAAAAGTAATTGCAGCCATCTTGAGTTAGAATGGCTCTTTTAATATATCAAGCGTTATCTGAGCAAATGTAGACTGTTTTAAATATTTTAATAAGGAATAAATAAACAATATTCTCTTGCCAGAGTAAATTGCTGCAATTGTCTAGTTAGAATATACGGGTACATTACTGTTTAGTTTATCAGTAGACATTTGAAAGAGGGAAGTAGTGTCGGGAGGGAAAGGCATTGTTAAAAATAGGATTCAAACTAACTGATCAATCCATTTTTTATGGTGTAAGATGCGTTCCATAGTTCATCTTTTATTCTGTACTGCTAAATGATTATTCTCTGTACATGTTCGAGAGAAAAAATTGAGTACTTATGGAACGTTTCTAAGAACTTTATAATCACTGTATATTATACTCTGTATGTGTTCCAACGACACGAATTTATACGAAAATTGGAGAATTTTTTTGCCGGAAAATGTATTCTATGTTTGGATCAGGATCTTTAACTTGAAGGTGAAGACAGCCTTAAGGCATTAATTGTGCGAGGTTTTTTTTTTAAAAAAGTACCCGATTTCGACATTAGCTGATAATGCAAAGTCAATTTTGTGTTACCATTATGTGCTCCAAAATAAACGGGATACTGGTTAAAAGGTTGGTTTTGATATGCCAGCCATTTGTTGCTATACCGAAATTTGATCACTGCTGCATCAAGTTGTCACCGTGGGTGAACTCGAGATATCCTAACGATACTTTTATATATTCTACCTGCCTTACGTCAACAAATTTTTACCTTTTTTCCATTTGTTTAAATATCTAAATAACAACGATACCTTGTTTGGAGCAGCAAAGCAACATCTGACAGCTATTAAATTCCACCATCACTCACTCTCATTCATTATCGATGAGGTTTGTTCGAAAGAAGGCTAAGACAGAAAAGTTATGACGACTGTTTTTTAGGACACGAAGGGGATCATACTGATGGACTTGTTAGAAAAATGAAAAACGATCAGTGGCCAATAACTACAGTGAGTTACTCCATTCTCATTCCTAACGCGAGCACTTTTTGAATCACCTTCATACTAGACACCCAAGCACATGTAATATGATATCAATTTTAAACAAATCAAGTGAATCGACCCTATTTAAACCGACAATTATTCTGTCGTGTTTTTATTCAGCAATTGAGCTAAGAGTTCAATCGTTTGCATTTATTATGCTAAGGAGATACGAGGCTGGCAAGGAATCTCAGTGATACTTCATGTGTTTTTGTCAAGGTGTTTATTTTATGACCTCAACTACAGAGAGTCACGGAGGAGAGTCTAATGCAAAATTGTTTCTAAGTGACGCAGAGGAGGATTAGGATGTACTTCTTTTTTTTTTTTTTTTATCTTCCTTGGAATAACCAAGAAGAAACAATCAGGCACGGAGGACATGTAAAGAAAAAGAAAAGAAAAAAGAAACACAGGGCCAAAAAAGAAAAGAAGTGTGTGTGTTCGGGTCAGGTTTGTGGCTGACATTGAAACAGAAGGTTTCCTCTGTGCGTTGTCAGGAGTTCACCTGATTACAGGCTGCTATCCAGAACGGACTCATTACAATCGCATCCATCAACTTTGCGTTTCGCTGAGGAATGCTGCAGCAGACACCACCGTGACGTGTCGTCTGTTTTTTTCTCTCTCTTTTTTTTTTTTTTCTATCTACGGCAGAAATAAAACTCTCTAACAGGGCGGAAACCGAGCTCCAAACACACTACCGAGTGCCTTCTTAATTACGATTTCTTTATTCTTTTCCACAGCGAGAGATTTCCTTGGAAATTGAGGTCGACCCCCTTATTTCGAATTTCATACTCGCAAGAGAATTATCTCCTTCCAAGGATACAAAAAAGATATCTTTTGGTCCAGGGTCTTGGCTCTGAAGTGGCAATTAAATACCAAACCATGGTAAGAGAGTTTCATTCTTTGGCGGATAATAACAGTCGGAATGGAGATGAGGAGATAGTGTGATAAGGAGAACGCCTATTGCTTATTGTTGATAGCTGCTATTGGATTGCAGTATCGATTACTATCTTACAAACAGAATTTGGAGATCTTAATTCTAGAAGTTGGAATTTACTTCTTCGTAGTTTCGTTTTTCCCCCTCTTCTCTTCCCCGCCCCCCTCGATGTGTTTGTAAAGTCATTGACTTCTAGATCATAAAATGCTACGCTGCTGCCATCAAGCACCCTGTCCGAAAGAATTAAAATTACAAAGAGAAAGCAAATTCTTTCATTTTTAGCAATGGATTTGTTGTTGTCGTTTTTGTTGCGGCTACAAAAGCAGAATGGTCATGGCCACGAACTCGCGACTGGCATTGTCTCAGTCGAGTCATGGATTTGAGTCCTGATGCTACAAAATACCAAACGAGTAGAGGTGCTGAAGCACGTTTATATAATCTGTCACTGATCAAAGTTAGGATAGTACTGAAGGCAGGCGTTTCTCAGTCGAATCATGGATTCGAGTTCTAACGCCACTAAACCCCTGTTGTGTAGTGGAGCTGAAGCACGTTTAATTTGTCGGGGCAAAGTTCTCATGTTAGAACGTGAGGAAATTAAGAGAGTGGGTTGCTCTTGTGGTTGAGAGAGAGAGTTGTCATAGCTGTTGTCCTCGTCACTCGACAGTGGTTAAGAATGACGAGGTTCGTCTTTACCAGCCCTCTTGTTGCGCGTGTGCGATGTTAATAAATAATCAATCATGTCCTTTTTTTCATTTATTATAATAAAAGCTTTACCAGATTGTGCTTCAGTTTTCGATCAAAAGTTTAATTATAATGATATTGTAAGCAACATTAGAAATGACACATAAGATTGGTCAAGGAACTTTTTATGCTTATGTTAGCGTTCCTATAAAGCAGTTACAATATATTGTACTTTTTCCCCTTGATTAGTGTCTAAGGCTTATTAGAACTATATATGTACTTTTTATATGCATGTGTGTGTTGGTACTTAACATGTATGTTTACATCAAAAATAATCCAACCACCTGCTGCTAAAAGTCAAATATTCAAATTAAAATAAAGTTCAGTTATAGTCAATATCAGTCTACCCGGGGGTCAACTGCTATCGGAAGCAAAATCTTTTTTTTTTAGATAAAAATGCAGTAAATTGAAAATCTCATATTGTAGTATGTTTGACTTCGAAGAGAACAATTTTTCCTAACCAACTTTCGGTTCAAAGGGGATTCGAAGGAGCAAAAAATCTTTTGAGTAAGTTCTGGTATAAAAAGAAGGAAGAATTTATGAAAAAATATTTACATTTTTAAGTACATCTAATTCAAAAGGGTCGAACTCGTGACCCATAACGAATATCTTTGCAAACCAGACAACATAACAGTAGAGATTATATCCTTCAGTTAAGTACAAGCATATGACCTCGAAGTATCCTAGAGATTTTTTTTTCTTTCCCATGAGGTTTGCTGTCTTTGGTAAACAGAAGTAACGCAGCCCTGGATACCCTAGCGATCCGCTTTTATTTTCGAACCTCCTTCTGATCAACCACCCCCCTCTCCCGCATTATGTCTAGATCACAATTACACATGGTTTGGCGCAACATAGCTAAATTTGACTCTTGAGCCATAAACCGCAACTTTCCCTCATTCACTCACTCGAGACTGTCGTCCACATGCCATTTTGATTTCATGAGATTAATGTTAATCCTATGGACTTTATACCACCGTTCTCAAATCTTTACTATTTAGCTGTTTGAATGCAAAAAGTACACCCGAAAGAGCAAGAAATAATGAAGGTACATTTTACAACGTTTTTCTGAATTTCACTTGGTGTGTGTCATCAAATTTTCGATCGTTAATTTAACCAACTTCCCATCAAGCTAGAGCTTTGAAATTTTGGGAATCGTTCGTACTCGCCTAACAATGCAATATTTAGACGTTTGCGACAAGTTTTAACTCATATTTTTTTAAATAATGCAGTTTAGCCCAATCACTTGGCGCAATTTGAATAATTGCCAAACTTGGCGAAATTTTTTTTTTTTTTTTTTGCTGAATGTTAAGTCCGCTTCGCGGACCAATTTAGCAACATTTGGCAAAATACCGCCAAATAATTCCTGTCTCCAAGAGTGGTTTGACTAAACTGTATTCCAACCATTTAATTTACCGGATTAATTAATTTTAGTTAGTTTTAACGTTGTTATGTATTTCACTTGGTGTGTGTCTGTATGTATGTGTATCAGTGTGTCATCAAATTGTCTATTGTTAATTTAACCAACTTCCCATCAAGCTAGAGCTCTGAAATTTTGGGAACCGTTCTTATTTGCCTAACAATGCAATATTTAGATATTTGCGACCAGTTTTAACTAATATTTTAATAATTTTTTTAATAAACTTTGCCACCAAATAAAAACGTTGGTTTTTATTTCGAATTATTTGAAAATATTTATAAGCAAATCATTAAAATAGGAGTAAAAGTATTTTTAAGAAATGGAAGGAAAATGTGTTTCATTCCTCGGAAACATTCATTCTTTTTTTTTTTTTTTTTGCACTTTCGGATGCACTTTTATTACATTCAAATAGATAAAATAATCTAGATCTGAAGAAGAAAAGAAATTCCATAGGATTAATATTACGCTTAAGAAATCAAAACGACCGGTTGACGGAATCTTTAATATTTGCATTTATATAAATCTTATCGAATAGAATCATCGCCTTTATTATAAAAGATAATAAATTATGAAATAAAATTAGTAGCAAATTATAAGTCTCTTGAGTTATTGGTTTGGCGAATATTTGTTGCAGTCGAATTAATTTTATATGATATTGGAATTAAAATTTAATCATTAAAATAAAAGTTTGTGAAAATTAGAATAAAAAACATTTTTATAATTTAGTTTTATCTTTTTCTGTTACTGTCATAAATTACTTGGGAAGCAAATTCAAAAATGCTTGTTGACTTTACAGTAATACAGGGTGTTTCGAAACTCATGGGCAAAGATTTAAGGGGTGACAAAAACATCTAAACAAGCAATTTTTAACCTACATTGAATAGGTTTTGGTTTTATTAACGTCACACTAAAAGTAACACGAGCGCTATTGGTGACAGACCTCGTAATTGTGAACGTCGGTCAAGTGATGGGGACGATACTTGAGCTGGCAGCTCCCTCTCCTAATTTCTACACCAAGCCAAAAGAAGAACTTTGAGTCTCGATAAATTTATTGTGCATCAGTCCCGGCTACACGGTGGGTCTTTAGTGGCATCAAGGCTTGAACCCACGATTCGATGAAAACCGCTGGTGGCGAATCCGCGACTATGACCACTAAGTTACTACGATCACGGTCATTTGTAGGATTATCATGACAGTGCATTTTTTTTTTTCGAGTGGTTTAGTTATCAAGAAATTAAAATTTTGCTTGTCGCTATGCTGCAACTTTTGATTGAGTTCATTATCTGATACTAAGCGAATATCCAATTGCCTAGTACATTTACCATAGCGTCCTTTAGAGAGATCCTTATTCGTAAAAAGATGGCTAATTAATGGGTTTTCTTAAACACACGTTCTAACTTTGTCTCATTCAAAACTTTAAAAGCTTTTTCCTCACATTTTGAAGCTCTTAACTGAGCTGATAAAAAAAAATAGTTTTGGATGACAATACTATAATTAAAATATGATTAATAAAAATTAGTTGATTAAAACTAATTATTTAAAGAATTACATTTTACACCAAGTTTCTCGTCAAGTCGTCAAATCTGTAGTTTAATAATTTATCGATTATTTAATTTTAATTACATGTAGTTGAGATAATATTCAATTTAATAATTTATCGTTTATTTAATTTTAATTACATGTAGTTGAGGTAATATTCAATTTAACAATGTATCGTTTGCTTTAATTTTAATTACATTTTGCTTAAATATATTCAATTTAATAACATAATATTGTTTGCTCTAATATTAATTACATGTAGCTTAATTGAGCTAAAAATTTTTACACGTATCTATTTTAGATGATAAATTTAATAACGTCAAATAATAAAATAAATTATTAAAACCAATTCATGAATAAATTTAATTTGACTCAACGTTCCGTTTTGACTTAAAATTTAAGATATAAAAAATTATGTTACGCAAAGTGTGAAGTTTGAAAGAAAAACCCATGTTCAAAAAATTGTTTTTTTTACCGGTGTTATTTGAAAAATAAGTATGAAATGTGCATCAGTAACGGGAAAAAAAAAAAAAAAAAAAAAAAACCCTTTTTTTTTAAAACTTATTTTTTAAAAAAAAATTTTAAAATTGCCACATTAAAAAAAAAAAAAAAAAAAAAAAAAAAAACCCGCACCTCTCATATATCTATGAGTTAAAAGGAAATTATTATAAATTTGAGAATTTAACCTTAGATAACCAAGCATTCATCTAAAACAACTGTTCCTAGCCTTTTTCAGCCCGTGTGCCCCCCAAGCTCGATTCTTTGTTTGAGTGTGTACTCGCTACTAAGAATTCTTCACTTGACAATCTGTTTCACTCATTACAGATGCTGGAAACTTCTCCAAAAACCAGGTATATTAAAATAAATGATCTATTTTTTTCATTGTATATATTTTTTAAATTTTTGAAGTAAGCGAACAAATTATCTTAAAGATTGGAAAAAAGTAACAAAAAAAGGATCGGGATATTTGAGACTGCTTTGAATAACAAAATTTTTGAAAAATTAGACCCAAAAAAGGCTAAATACAATCTTGAATTCGGAGCTGCATTGAATTTGCTTCTATATTTATTGTTTAAGTGAATATGCGAAAAGAGAGAGAGAGAGAAAGGGGAGGAAACTGCCCGTTTAACACGCTCTGTGCTACTAAACAGCAACTAATATATCATAGCGTTTTTAAAAAGTTCTCTTATTTTTCACCGTGACGAAACCCCAAAACCTTTTAGTTTCACCATTCCGCGATTGAAGAGGTTTTTCGGAGTTATATCTGATGAGATGCGTGCATCAGCAATTACTCATTTCAGGAATCGACAATGGTACAACTGATAATCTTAGTAGAAGTCTCTACGTTTTAAAATTCTTTTTGCTATTTTAAAATTATTTTGTCCCTTTTTTAAATGTTTTTTTTAACATAACGATTTTTTTCAAGTACCTTCTAACGGCCTCTTGGGATTCGTGTACTACCACTGGTTAAGAGCCTCTGATCTAATAGACTACACAGTTTTGTTAGTTTTGTGAAATGGGACTGTTTCCAGATTGCACTCACATCACTTCACTCACATATTTTCATAACAACTAAAATGAGCTTTCCAAAGGTGATAAGCACAGTTGTGCACTTGATACTTTGTAATCGTCGTCTAACAGTCGAATGTTAGACGACGTGCAGAAGTTTGCGACGTTCCATCAAAATAAACATTGAAGATAGTTTGAATACTGAAAAACCCATCGAAGATGCAATTCAAAGAGTAGTAAACAAACGCGGAATTTATACTTAATGTCCACATATCATAAGCGCAGAATAACAAAGTAGTTACGTATGCAACTTCTACAACGAAGCCATTTGTAGAGAGCACATTTTTAACATTACCATTTTCCTGTTTTTTAATTGAAATATTCTCATACCAATTGAATTAAAAAAAAAGAGGAAAGTAAAAAAAAGTACTGTTTGAAGTAAAAAAAATAGAGGAAACATGAAATTATACTTGTTTTTTATTCGTAGTCTCTGCGAGTCGAACGTTTAGTTACAGAGTAATTCTGATTTTAAGCTTTGTTATCTAGGGTTAAAATAATTTGTAAGCCTCGTTGTGTGAATACCGCATCAAATGAGCGATTATTCTATTGTCTGATGTCAAACTTAATGTATCTTGCTTTATCGCTTAAGATAAAAATGAAGTTTATTGTACATTGAATATAATTTTTGTGAATTAAACAACAACAAAAACGATATTGACCAAAAACAAAACTAATGTAAGAAAACGATTAAAAAAAAATTAAGGGAAAAGAATAGCTATGACAAAACTAATGTAAGTAAAATTATATCGCAACACATTAACATTTTTATATTCAGCTATCATTTAACTATTACGTTAGTCAATCGTAATAATGGATTGTCTGGTGTCACTTCAGTTGTTGCAAACAGAACTTCTTTATCGTCTGCGAGAATCCAATAGCACCTTCTCCAAGTTTTCTGAATGATATTGTTGTTCTTATATCGAAAGATTTCGTGTGAAAGAGAGAGTTACAAGTATTTTAATTCATCGAGATCAAGTGGAAGTTTAACTTGAAACCGATTCTCGAACTGGAAAATCAGGAGCGAATCATCGCTCAGTTTCGACCAGTTGACTTATGCATATGTTAATCATAAATCAGAGCTCAACGCAATCCAATTACGAAATCAATTCAGAGCCCAGAGTTATTATTGTGGGGATTTGATTAAAACAGACGTTAGTGTTTGGATGAATGACCATGAACAAAGGATTTTCATTAGTCTGATAATTATTAATCTACCGACACAACAGAAATATGACTCCGCTGAGAATTATGAAATAGGCGCCCCGTTAACCGAAAAGCTTACATTCTCCTAGCGCTGAAATAATAAGAAATAAACGTAAATTTTTTTTTAAAATCAAGATTAAATTAAGTAAAAAATTTAAAAAAAATTTATGTAATTTTTTTTTAAATCAAGCTTTTATTTAAAGATGGGTTTAAAAGTTTAGAAATAACTTTTTTAAATGTAAAATAATATATAATTTATAAAATATTGAAGCGTTTTTAGCTAAGATACCTAGGTAATTACTCATAAATTAAGAACCAGAGCTACGTATTTATGTATGAGATCAAAAGAGTTATTAACGCCTTAATCTTATATAAACTATGTATTATTTTACATTAAAAATTATTTTTATATCTTTCAGTCCTTCTTTAAATAAAATAATGATTTAAAAATATTTTTTTCTTATATTTATTTAATTCTTTTGGTATGGAAATTTAAGACTAAAATGCAATTATTGCTCTGTGCGTGTTATTTTAATTAAAAATATATAAAATTAACTGACAAACATAACAGTAATTACTGATGACGTAAAATTTCAGTTTAATTGCAAACCTCATGTTATATGTAAATACTTTTTTACTTGACCCAGGTATTAATCTTAAAGTGGGATCAAGAATAATTCCGAATGAGAATTCTTCCCTTGGCTATAATGTAAAGTAACTTGCTTGGTTTTTCTAAACCACTTTGTGTAGTATTCGAGGGGGTATCGTTAAGTTACTATTAAGACGAAACCGATTCTACGGTTTTATGAAACCAAACAATTCAACATGGGTAGCTGTAATGGTCAATTTTATGTAAACAAGGATCACTTGTGATAAGTTGAATAACTTTTCTACAAATATCTGGATTATTTCTTCGTAATAATCGAACTATAACGAAATCTCGCATATATCGCTATTTTTATTACTATTAAGTGTGTGTACGTATGTATAACTAAAAGTTAAATTACAATTCTAGATTTTGCTTATAAAAATCTTATAATACATTCATTATATTGACTTGTAGTGGCTTTTCAATTTTTTTTTTTTTTAAAAAAAAATTGGTTTTCAGAACTCTTGAAGCGATATCAAGGAGTTCCAGTTTTCCTCAGATTGAGAACAGCATATTTAATGTCCCGTCTGAATTAATATAATTTTACTTGTCGTCTCCTATATTTTGAGGCTAAACGGGTTTTCGAATGACATGTAAAAAAAGTGCATATTTAAGGAATACATCTACGTTTTAAAGACTCAGTATAATAAAAGAAGATATGTCTCAGAGCGTCATAAATTGACATGGAAATTTGGATTTTTTTTTCCTACCCGAAAACACGCTCAGAGTTCAGGATCTTTGTCAGTATAACTTTTCACTTAGAATTCGTTTTAAGCTTGACTGAATTCATTCTTTAATTAACGTCGAGTAAAGAAGCAACATGTAGACTATTGGAGACGGACTGCAAAATTTTGAGCCGTTATCAATTTTAAGCATGGCAGCCAACCTCTTATTTTTCGAATCTTAGAGAATACATATTTTCAATTTTTTTCAATGGACAGGGCACATATTATTGAATAACATTTTAAATAGACGTAAGAGTTGTTTTGTTCAAATCTTACTCGTGGGATTTTTCAAATTTCCTTCTCTGCTCAAAAAAATTATCTCATTTTCTCCCCCACGACAGAGCCTCTCGTTAGATCTAAAATTACAGGTACCATATGATACGTAAGTTTGTCTAGAACAAGGGAGAAAAACCTTTACAAACGGCGCATTGATTCAGCTAAAACACAAGATACGTAAATTTAAAAAAAAAAAAAAAAAACGTTTATATATTTTAAGATTTCCTGAAGAATTTAAATTACACGTTACTCATTTTGGGTCACCTGCGTTCGGCGTGGTTCAGTCACTAGCGTTGATTTAAGGTAATAAATATTATATGATCTTACTTGACTTAAAGGCTGTATATTTTTGAGTATGTAAGGTACTTACCTCCTTCAGATAAGTAAGGGTTCTATGAACAAGAGGTACCCTAGTGATCTTTCTCTTTCCCTGCGGCCGCGGTAGCCTAGTGGTCATGGTTTCGGATTCGTGGCCGGCGGTTTTCGTTCAGTCGCGGGTTTGATCCTTGGCCGCTAAAGACCCACCGTGTGGCCGGGGCTGATGCACGTTAAATCTATCGGGACCCAAAGTCCTCCCGTTGGCGTGGTGTGGAAATTAGGTGAGGGGACAGTTCAGGAGTCTTCCTCGTCACTTGACCGTGGTTCAAAATTACGAGGTCCATCGCCAATAGCCCTCGTGTTGCTTCTAGTGCGACGTTAATAAAAATTATACTAAGCTAAACTATACTAACCTTTTCCATTCCCATTGGATTTACTGCCTTTGGTGAACACTGGTGACACGCCCCCGTGATATCCTATCGATCCTTCTCTATTTTCGACTCTCCTTCTTGTCGACTAATTTTCATTGTTTCTTCCATCTTTCTTTCATCTAGATCACAGTTGGTGCAGCATAACCAGATTTGATCTTGTGACTTCTGTTATTCTCGAGTGTTCTTATATAAAAACATGGAATAGGAAACATAGCACTCCGTATGCACTTGTTCTTGGTGTTCTAGATAGATTCCTATTCAGATTCTAGAAACCTTGATTAATTAACTGGATTTAATTATTTCAGCCTAACATCTTTTTTGTTTAAGATCTCGTTGTTACTAATTATCATAATATAATATTGAAAAAAGACACAAAGAGCCTGGAATCAGTTTGTGAGCAGTTTTTTTTTTTTTTTTTTTTATCAAGCTACTATCCTTTCTAGTTCTAGTTAAGAGCGATATAATTCAATCGATTATTCTATCAGCACTGTCAAATATTTTGGCTATCGAAACTGAATCAGTTCGTTTTATAACAGATAATCCAACCGAAATTACTATTAATGCTGTTTTTCTGAAAGTGCAGTGCTTGAAATTACCTCAGTCGAATAGTTCTAAAATTGCATGCTTTATAAATAGCCACTATTACACTTGAGTCGCAACTTGCACGTGATTGATGCCCCCATTCTCCTTTTCTCTTCATGTGTACGCCGTATCTGACTCAATCAAGATATGAATGACTAAAATAGCATGAGCCTCATCGATTTATGAGAAAAATCGATTTTACAATGTCATAGAAGTTGATCTTTACATGAAGTAGTCTTTACTTAATACAAAAATATAATTTCATCCGATAATTTACAGTGTTTTGGCTAACTTCGAATTCATTTCTGAAGAGTAGTTTCTTATTATAAGCAATATATATTATGAAATATATAAAGGTATCATAAAAGTTTAAGTATTAGGAGTAATCAAGATATCCGGATAAAATTTATTCTGCATATTAATAGATCCTTATGTAAATAGTGCTGTAAATAACACATATTAATGTTGATTTGTTTCGTTTCAAGAGCCCGTAGATTAAAGTAACTCGTAATACGGAGGCGGTAGAGTTCAATCAGCGCTGACTTCTAATTACAATGACGGCCTTCAAGAAATGCTAGAAGAAATGTATAACTTTGGAAAGTGACTATGTAAGATGTCTTAAGAATAAGAAACAAAATTAAGTTTCTAAATCGATTATTTTAATGGAATAATTAAAACTTTACGATATCCGGGGTTAATAATTAAAAATAAACAGTACTTATGGTTACACTCCAAATTACGGTTTCCTGAATCCAAAAAAGAATTATTATAATGTACAGCAGTAGGTACATAAGGATCAATTAATATGCTGAACATGTTTTATTCATATATATATATAATATCGGTCATATCTTACTAATAATTAAAATTTTATGATATCTCCTCGGACATTAGAAATCCATATTCATAGCATTTGACATGAAAAAAAAGTCATTTTATCGCTTAACCTAAAACTGTTATCTAACACATGATTAAATATTGAATTCCTTATTTATTTTTTTGTATAAGTTTAATTATTATTTTAAAATAAATGATAGAACGGATGACTTAAAGTTCATACATATTCTTTGTAAAATATCTTATATAGAGACAAATACGACCAAAAAAATTTAAAGAATGTTAAATAATTAATATTGAAAAATATAAATATTTTTTTCTTATCCCTGACAGAAAATATTGGAAAACTGTCTCGAAAACCGAATGTATTCTTAACAAAATAAAATAAGAATTGCATTTTGAAAATATGCATTAAGTAAATATTTGTTGTCTTATAATGCACGTATGGTGATGAGATTTAATTAATAAGTTTTTAATTAAGTGTAAAATTTCAAACTTTTAAAACTACCATTGCATTTTATTTATTGAAAATGAGATGACAATAGGTGTGTGAGAAACGAGAAATTAAAATAAGCAAACTATTACTACACAAAATCTTATTTTGGTGTTTGGTTAGTCTATAGATTTGTGTCATAGACGTTGCCATATATGTATTATTTAATATTTCAACCAATATTAAAATTTCCCCTCATTTTTTAAAATGTCCTCATCACAGTCTTTCGCAGCATAGGCACATCTGACTCTTGTGACATTGAATTTCAACATCACTCACTCATTCACTACACAGTTCTGTGCTAAATGTATAAAGAGACTGTGAATACAAGATTATGATTCCTCAGACAATTCCATCCTTTATTGATAAGGTAATTTATGTAATTAGCAATACATTAATTAAGAGCCTTCTCTAACTTTTATTACAATATAGGTCTGTGCAGAAAAGAATTCAATAAACCATACGATACCTCATTGCAAAAATACTCTTAAAAATTAATAAAGCTTATAGCCTTTCAGATTTGCTCTTTTTGAAATTTTTTTAAAGATATTTTAATTAATTTTAATGACATTTAAAAAATTTTACCAACATACACTTAAAGAAGTTTTCGAAAGTTAATTTTTCCAATTTATTGTTAGAACAGCTGATTTTTCTAGCTAGTTTAACAAAATGAGTTATGTTTTGGACTTGTGAAACTCTTCTTTTGAAACAAGACTCAATTCACTCATATATTATAATTTATGAAGTTCTTTAATTAGGAAAAACAATTAATATACAATTAATTGGCCAAAACCAAGGAGGTTCAAAAAGTAAATTTTTGATGACAGATGGCGTTTCTAAGGCAAGTTGGTGTTACCATTAAATGACGCCGAAAAAAACGTGTAGCTGATTTATACGTTAATTTTGATTTGGCAGTAATGATTGCATATCAAAATTCAATCGTTTATTGCTTATTAGCATCGAAATGAGAAATAGCATGAGAGCCATTGACAACGGACCTCGTAATTTTGAGCTTCGGTCGATTGACGAGGATGATGCCTGAGCTGGCAGCTCCATCTCCAAATTTCCATACCCCGCTATTGGAAGGACTGTGAGCCTCAACAGATTTAACGTGTATCAACCCCGCTACTTTTGGTAATTAGTGGCCTCAGGGCTCGGACCCGCGACTTGACGAAAACCGCAGACCGTGACCGTGATCACTGCGATACTGTGGTCGTAACCTAGGTATCCTAGAGATCATGGTTGAGAACTTACGGCCGACGATGTTACCTTCGAATTGGGTGTTCGAAACTTGATGTCACTAAAGATTCGAAGTGTTTTACCTCGAGGCTCCATGTCCTCCCAATAGTATGGCGTGGAAATTTGGAGAGGAAATTGTCAGCTCAAATGTTGTCCTAGTCACTTGACCGAGGCTCAAAATGACGAGGTTCGTCTCCAATAGCCCTCGTGTTGCTTTTGTTTACGATGTAAATAAACAATCAATCGGTCTTAACCCTACGAAGCTTTCAGTGGTGTCTTAGAAGAGATAGGTAGGGAATTCAAGAGTTGAACTCTCAATTTCAGCTATTCAACTCACTCGAACCCGAAGGAATCGATAAGAAATAAATAAATTTATTTTTATAAACTGTAATTCAAACGGATTTAGGTCCTCAAAAAGAGAGTAGGTTGTATCATTAGGATTTAATGTATTCATACTCGAATAAAAATAAATTTATTTTATTCATCTGTCTTCCTCTTCATTTGATTCTGTATAATTTAGTGACAAGATATCCTAGTACTTACGATGGAAAATGAATCAAATAACAATCAAGGGGCGTAACACAAAACAACTGGATTTAACGCAAACCTAAACGAGGACAGCTGTGTAAAATGCGCTCTCAAAAGCAATCCCACAAGCGCCGAGTGCAGACAACTTAAGTGTTTCTTCGAAACCAAAACCAGCAATGCGTGCTCGCCTCTTATTTGCATAGTTCACAAAACAGGTCTAGCAGTAAAAGAAAAGAGACACTGCACCCTTCAAGCAAAGCGAACATCTTCATCCGTTCCAACGATACCAATACACAGAAATGCATGCCCGCTTTTTTTTATTATTTATTCGGATATGGAACGTCTCAATACCCGTCTTTAAAAGCGAAGTATCAGTGGCGTAATCCTTTATCTGTGGGGGTCATCGGGTGTCACTAATGTTCTCTTTGAGTAAACATACAAAGAGACATCAGAAGGATGTGACACGGGATGATGAATAGCATTTCACTCGCTCCCAAGGTGAAACCAAAACGTTTGTGACATAATAATTCGTGGAATGCCAAACATAGATTCGTTCTTTTTTGAGCGTTCTTCTCGAGCAGCAATTATTGGCTGTTCTGAAGGTTCGTAAGAATGAATTGTCGAGGATGTACGAATGGATGAATTCGATTTGTTATTGTTGAAAAGTTTCAGATGTGGGTATTTATAGAGTTTTAGCTAGTAGAATGTCATTTATCAAGAAGATTTCGTGTTATTGATTCGAAGATCTATTGTAGGAAGTGTTTTGGTCTTTGACGACTTTAAATTTTTTTTATGTTGACCTAATTTGTGATTTTCCTTTTACTAAATTTTGGGACTCTTTCTATTTTTGAATTGTTTAAATTGAAACCTCTCTCCATCAAAATAAAACGTGACACATATATATTGGATTGAAGTTAAGAAGTCTAATGAACAGATTTGAGGAAATTTATGTATAAGTGAAGTAGAATTGAATATAAAAGTAGTTGGTGGATGATAAGGATTGCAGTGTAACGAGTGAATGAATATCGCTACAGACTGAGTTTGAATAAAGGTTCTTTTTTGCAGTAAGTCCCCCCTACATGATATTTCTCACTCGAACCTCTTAAATTAGGAGTATCCAACCGTTTTGCTTTTCTGGGTCGCATTGGAAGATTAGTTGTTCGGGACCGCAAAAAAATAAATCTAAGACACTTAACAATAGCTTATGAACAACAACAACAAAAAAAAAAGTTTATTTGACATGTTTAAGTAATTTAAACTGAATAAATTATAATTTTTGTATTATAAAGGCTGCAACATAGAATTAAAATGACATTATTTTACACATCTTATTTGACATTGTTCCTATCACATTTTATTATGAATTTTATGAAAATAAAAAGCTAGAAATCATAATGTGATATTCCGCATTTAATATTATAAGCGAATGCATGAGTATCTGATTCTATTGAAGTCGTTGCAATTTTCGATGAGTACTCAAAGTGTTAATCCGATATCCTCTGGTTTTAGTTTCATTATTAGAGTGCTTCATTCTTGAAAAATAGTTGCTCACAAATGTTTGTGCTTCCGAATAAAAATGACATGAATAATTAAAGATTGTGCAGCGAGATGGATATTTGTCTTTAGGTAAAAGTGGTTTGTAAAAAATACTATAAAGAGACTTCATGAAATTTTTCTTTAAGTTGTACATCAAATTGCAACTCTATACAATTCATTTGAAATTTCTCAAGCAGCATATCAGTATCGATCTGTAAATAGAATCATAAAAATAAAAATGTTTATTTTTTGAAAATCTTAAAATTTATTTTCAAATTCCTGTATTAAAATGGTGAACTTGACTCAAAAGATGCTTTTTGGCTCATTGATTATTGAATTAATTTTATATTTTTCTTGCACAGTGGATATTGATACTTATTTCACTCCGCACTTTTTTTTGGGCCGCAATGATAGGTATCCTGGGCGCGGGTTTGACACCTGTCTTAAATGATATTTCTCACTCGAACCCGAATGAGTTAGTAAGGATGAACTTTGACTATTGTAAACTATAATTCAAATCCGCATATGCTATGGAGATTTTGAGAGAGAGTAATACCGCATGAACATCCGTAACTTGAAGAATGCTAATAATGTTCCCATGGGTTTTACTGTCTTTTGGTAAAAAGGGATGACACGCTCTCGGAGTTCTTTTTTTTTTCGACCCCTCCTGTCAATTTCTTTTTACTTGTTCTCTTTCTTTCATTAGATTATATCACAGTTTACGATGGTTGGCCGTAGAGGAGCCAGGTTTGGCTCTTGCGTCTTACACCGCCACTTTCACTCACTCTCACAGACTGTTTTCTTGCAATGTTATAGTACAAAAATCAAACTCTCCTATCATATTTTCAAATAGATAAATATCCTAATATTAGCAACATAAAGCCGGATGGTTCTCGCACCTTCTTATTTTATTTTAATGTGTATTTAAAATATGGAGCCTTTCGATAAATACATTTTTTTGTGGTAATATTTTACTTTAAAATGACGTTCGTCTTTAAAAAAATATACAAAACGATATATTTATACATTAAAAAAAGATAAGCTTAGGAAAAAAAATGAAGCCTATTTGTAAATTCTGAATAATTTTTCTACGAGAAAAATAATTCTGAGATAAGTTTTTATTCTTTAATATAAAAAACAATATTAGGAGAATTAGAGACAGCAATTTACAAAAATTATACATTAATTCTCATCGCAATTTATTTGAATGAGTTGAATCAATTGGTATTTTATTCATTAAATAACTGCTTTACAGCACTTCTCAAAATATATGGACAAGGGATTTTTTCAGAATATTAACTGAAAATCAATAAACAGGAGAAAAAGAAACTAAAAAATTACGCTGTTCCTCAATATATATGGACAAAGAGCTTTATCCATAGTAGTTAAAAATTTACTACTGTTATTACGAATTAATTTGAAATTCCAATCAGGCATGCTTTGAACTAAGATTTGCAGTATACACACACCAGGTTTTTTTTTTAAAAAAAAACCCAATTCTAGTCTATTTGCTGCTTTAACTCCAAAAGGGTTGACAATTGGCTTCCATGAGCCCACACATCTCATGCTAATGTTCCCTACTGATTTTCCACTGGGTTAAGATGCGTGCTAGTAGCTGGTCAACCCTTAATGTGGTAACTCTATTCTCCTTATTCATGTTTTAGATGATGTGAGGATCGAAGCGTTTCCAGCTGAAATATCCAGCTATCACCTCCCACAATTTTACCAAATAGAAGCAAATGAGTCTAAAACATTTCCTGATAATCTATTGAACATTGATGACATTGTAGGAAACATATCAGTTGTGCCATTGAATCATGGAGCATCCCACACCATGGCAGAACCATTCCCAAAGAGCGAGGTTCGCGTTGGATGTCGTTGCAAAAATAGGTCCAACACTTTAGAGGCTAAATGGTTCGACAAACGGATGGTTTAGATTCTAGATTTGAGGACTGATGTTCGCTGCATACTGTGATAACCAGAAAATTTGCTTGCTTGTAAAAGACGATGAGCTGTAGATCTGGATATTGGAATGGCTAGGTTTTTCGGTGTAAGAGCAGATACAGCTATGCTGCGCCAAATAAGGTGTAATTGGGATTTAGATATTTTTTTTTAAAAAAAAAAGGGGGGGGGGAAATAGGAATTGGTTGACAAGAATTCGGGTTGAAAGAAGAGAAGGATCGATAGGTATCCCAGGGGAGTGTCACCCGTGTTTACCAAAAACAGTGAACCCCATGGAAAAGAAAAAGATCACTATGGTGCCTTGGGGTCATGAAGCCCGTACTTCCTGCGAGGTATAACTAGAAAGTCAAGAGCTTTTACTACTTATACCTGTTTGTAAGAGGAGCACAGAAACAATCCACAAAACTATTATTTTTCTTTTTCAGAATATTCTAATAAAGAGAAAATGGTAAATGTATTAATTTTGAATGATATTATGCTTGTAGTTTCATTTTGTTGTTGTGGAGTATGAGATTTCGTATGTTTTTCCCTTTTAGGAGCTTATCTGTTAAAGTAAGTGCAGGCATCATGACCCCGAGGTACCCAACAGATATCTCTCTTTTCCGTGGGGTTTACTCACGAGAGACGCGTCCCTCAGATACTTTAGCGACTCTTCCCCATTTTCAACCCTAATTCATCTCAATCATTCCCCCCCTCTAAGGTCTATAACACAGATATCCATTTATGGCACTGTATAACTACTAGATTTAGTTTCAGCATCTTAAGTCTAAACTTTCATGCGTATGTTTTCCTTCTGTAACTGAACGAAGAAAAAAAATTTTTGAAAAGAAATATGCAGTAGACATATACAGTATTACCAATTATCTTAATATCATTAAATAAAGATGTATTCATATTCTTATTATTTTGCGTTATTTTTTAATGTGTAGTTATTTTTGAAAGTAATATTAGGATTCGAGATATTTTGTAAAACTCGCTCGCCTTTGAAAAATCAGGTTAGTAATGTATCTATAAAAATATGATCTGCTGATCAAGTAATTTAAATGTATATATTATTTGTTATGTGTGAACATTTTGGAAATATGTATCTGGAAACAAAACTTTGTTTCATTCGTTAAGGTTTTAGAATACGTTCAGTTTTAGGTTTGTTGATAGAAGATTGAGGTTTAGTTTACGCAAGAATGCTTTTTTTAAAATATTTTGGGATAATAGTAAAGCCGATAAGAAAGGTATATAATTTCAAGTATTCATTAAAGCTATTTCTTTATTAAAAGAAGTGTACATTTACTTTGATTTGGCGTCCATATATATTCAAATGAATTTCAAATTCGCTTTTTTAAAGTAATATGTGTGAGTGACAGTGAATACTTATGGTGCAAGATCCAAATGTGGCTAAGATGTGCCTAACATTTCCTGAAAACATAACAAAAGTCTTTAAAACTACATGAAGATAAAATAATGGACAAAACACAATACAAAATGTCAGAGTTAAAATCTTGATTGTGATATAAAAAGCAGTTTTATATTAAGAAATGCAGACAGATTTTGGTGAGTGTTTTCCCATCCAACTTAGTCTTTTTTTGAAATTGTCACACCAAGTCAGAGAAGCTTAAAACAGATATACTAAATAAAGTGGAATGATGTAGAAAAACTTGAAAGATTAAATTAATTTCAACAAAAGTTGTGTAACAACATGTGGGATCCCCTTTGCTTATTGGTCAGTTTTTCCAATCTTTTGGGTTATCAATGTGTATCAAGTACATAGAAAAGGGATTCAAAAGAGAGACAAACACACAAGAAGTAAATCCAAGTTATTTATTTGAATTTATAAACAGACTGGTAAAAGTAGTGAGGTAATTTTCATTCTGCACGTCAAAGAGATGCAGATGAAGTATGCTTTTACATATCCGTGTTTATATTATAGAAAAATACAGTATTTTTACAATAAAGTTACTTTTTATTTTTTAAAGTGGAGGCAATCGTAATCAGAATATATTCCTTAAAACACACTTTGAATAAGCTTCTGATACACCGACGCTGTTCGGATCCGGTGTATTTTTTTCTTTGTTTTTGCGAGGATACCCATGAAAGAGACTTTATTGTACATACTAAAGTGAAAAAATTATTTAAGCAAATTATGTTTCTCAAATCAATGGGGGAGTGGTTATCGATCGTGTACTCTTTTTGCACAAGAGCGTCTTTAATATCGTTTAATACAATTAAGTTGAAATCGAATAAAGCGATACAACTAAACTTTATGCATACAAACGTTACAAATCATCGAGGAATTCCCCCCGATTCGATAATTAACAGTTTTAGTATCAGAGTCGAGAGTTTCAATTTACATCAGCTTAATAAAAAAGACTGGCATCAAATCAATTAAATACATGAGATGGACCAAAAGTACCTGATACGTTTAAAAATTTAACATAAAGTTAGCCAATTCGCTTACGACTGTGTGGTTTGAGCCACAATGCTTCCTCCACTGAAAGTTTTGTTTGTGCAAATAAAAAATAATTTTGAATTTCGCCCATAGATGGCGCTGTTTAGCCTTGAATTTAGTTGAAATTAGGACTTGTTTCACTAGAAAATATTCATTTCGACAGTGTAAATCAAATGACTTGATGTTCGGGCTACGAAAGGTGTTATATTCAAATATGGTAGTTGTGATGTAAATATAAATAACGGGTATCTGTGTAAATGCTGTGCATCGCTCCTACGAAACAAATGAGCTGAATTCTTGAATGTGAGTTTTGTTATTACTGTTTTTATTTATGCACGAAATTCAAAACTATTTTTTTTTATCTGCACAAACAAACCTTTGTTTTGTGGGAAGCACTTTTGTAATAACAACTTAACGAAAACATCATTTTTGCTCAAACCGTACTTACTTTTGGTTACCCTGTATATGGGTTTCCAGTGCACAATAACTTTAGAATTGTTGTAGTTATTTGTAGAAATTACTTTTGCGACTACATCTTCAGAAGAATCCAGAACTCATAAATAAGAAAACATTGCCAAGTATTTTTGCCTGTATTCATTATTTCCTCAAATATTTTTAATACAAAATGGTATTTTGCTTTACATCCCAATCCAATAACTTAATTCATAATTTCAATTAAAATTAAACGAAATTTATGAAAAGTTTTAAATAAAGGAAAATCATGGAGAGTTTTTAAACGTATCAACTTTAAAGCAGATAGAAAAATTACTTTTCAACAAAAGAAGTTTGAAAACTCCCCACCCCCCACCCCTCAAAATAGGAGATTATATACCCAATGATTATTCATTCTACTTTTAAAATGGGAGATATCAGTGCCTAACTTTTCGCCAATAAGCCTCTTGTTGCTTATAAGAGCGACGTTAATAATCGATCAGTGACACGCCTTTGGTTTTAAATTTAATTTATATAAGTGGAAAATCCACACACAGTTGAATTTTATGTTTGGATTCAATTGGTTAAATTCATGACTGTGGAAATTTTTTTTCCTGTGTTAATAAATAGTGAATCTTATGATGATTCATGAAACGCATAATCATTTTCAAATCAACCGAATGACCCTCACGGATTGAAAGCGTGATAATTATAATGAATCGTGACAACTTTGTATGTTTGAAAACCTAAATATAAATATATATTAGCAATAACTTTCAAACTCTGAGCTAATCATCTGCTGATTTGAAATCACGATTCATGGGTTATCAATGATCATTTGAGGAAAATCGTGTTATTTTAATTACCTTTTTCGGTTGAAAATAAATGGTTCTTTTTAGCTAATAATAAAGCTTCATTTCGCATAAATGATGTATTAAACACTGTCACAAGATCAAAATATACGCTAAAAATTTTGATGTGTCAGTATATTAAGTAATATTTTGAAAATGATTACTTTAATTTGTTGCATAAATAGTTTTTATTCATTGGAACCAAAATTAGTCATCGTTCACATTTCATAAATTTATAAATCATGAATAATTTTTTTAAAAATAAATGTATAAAATTTTAAACAGATTAACATAATGTGGCTTCATACTGGTTGTATATTAACGTACTTAGTTAGAAGCAATATTGAGACTTTTTGGCAATGGACATCGTCATTTTGAACCTAGGTAAAGTGACAAAGACTACAGCTCATACCCTCACTCCAAACTTCCACACCGCGCCTTCGAGAGATCTTGGGAGTCTCAACAGATTTAAAGTGCGTCAGCCCTTCTGTACGATGGGTCTTCTGTGGCATCAGAACTTGACTCAAATAACGCCGATCGCAAGCCCGCGACCATGACCTCTCAGTTGTTGGGACCATTATGATGTCAGAGAAAGGATATATTCATTTAATCACACAGCAAAGGAAAAATTTCTCAAATTTGTTCATAAAATTTTCTCAAATTTCCATTACCTTAAAAGCCAATGCGAAAAAAATTCATATAAGTTGTAAGTGAATTTAAAGAGGTAAATGCAAGTAACAATCACAAAAATGTATGTGTGGCATCCTAATGGAAAAAATGTTCGTTTAAAATACCACAGATGTGTAATTTTTATCCAAAATTTTTCCTTTGTAAAAATAACGGCAAATCCATGAAAAGCGATTCTGATTAAAAAAATGTTCGTGTTTTCAGCTTTGAGGGAGAAAAAGATAGGGCAAAGTTCGAAAAATATAAATATACAGCTTCGACTCTGAACTAAAACCATTTTACATTATTGCTTAATTTCAGATTTTATTTGCGTGAAATACGAGATCGTTGCAATTAAAAAACCACATGTCAAGGGGAAAAAAATCCTTTTTTTCCCTTCGCACACACAAAAAAAGAAATGGAAAAAAAAAAATTATTTGAATTGACTGCGAAGTCGCACGAAGTACAATATTCATAAAATATAAATGCAAATTTTCGCAGGGGCTTTCTTCTTCAACCCGTGTCGTAAGACAAACATGTACATTATTGCAACATCCTTACATACATTATTCAATAGTATTTGTTATGTACAGCGGTTGAAGAAAGAAGGCACGAGACATTTTCTGCGCATCGCAAACATGACATTGTACATTAAAATGATATTACTTAAAAACACACATTTTGCTTAAAGCCGTCTTCTCTTCCGCAGCAATATTTAAAAACTATATTACACAATTTGGTCACATTTATAAAATAATTATCTAAAAATTCTAGAAAGGATAATTTTAAAGGAGTAAATGCTCTAATATGGTTCAGTCGAAGAACAGAAATTATATAAGCACAATTACCAGAACTTATCAAAAATAGAAAAGTTGATTTACTTGAAAAACTTTTTTTGGAGATCCAGTTTCAAAAGTTATTTCCGGTTTCGCCTTTATTGAAAATAATTAGGAAGTTATTCTTGAGCCATTGCGCTTCAGATTTTGATAAGCAATTTTATTCACATTTAAGACAGTTTTTAAATATGTTCCCTGTTAGAGATCCTAGAGGTGTAAATGGATTAATGAAACTTACCGACTACATCGTAGTGCAAATAAGAAATCTTATAGTATTGAAATATTCCCGTAGGAAGCAGAATCTATTTTTAACGCTTTTAATTTTGAATTTACTTTCAAATGAATTCGTTCTTGATTATAGCCGAAAGAATAAAGATGATAAATGGGAACAAATAAGCCTTCAATTGTTGAATTATTAGTGGCATTATAGCAAATTCTTGTCTCATTTGCGAAGACCTACTTGAATCAGAATAATGTGAAACTTTAAATTCGTAAAACTAAAAAGAACTTCTGAAAAATCAGCAGAGATGTTTCTTGTGTCTGGATAAAAAGCCTATTTTAGGATAAAAGCCTGTTTAAAAGCCTATATTTAGAAATTGTAGGGGGGGGGGAGGAAAGAAAAATGCCCTTTTTTTGTAATAATGAATATTTGAAGGCGATTTGTCATCCGTTTTTCACCAGAATAGACAAAATGATAAACTTGAAAAAGGTGTCGGGTACGCTGGGTATTATTTCCGCTATTTCTCATCATATAATCCCGACAAAAAAAAAAGGCAATAAAATTTTATTACAAACTGCGTCAGCTTCCATTCGAAATAAGGAACAGTATGCATGGATGAGTTTTTTGATAATGGTTAAGTTAGAAGCTTTATAACTATAGATATATTACAATTATTATAAACGAGGTCACTTTCTGTTTATTCATTTGGAGAGAAAAGTATATTAAAGAAATTTCTAATACCATTGAAGTGAAACTAGAGAATATTAAATAATCTTTAATATTTTAGATATCTTATAGTTAGAAATTAAGAGTATTTCAAATGTAATTATTTCAATGCGGCACATTTATATTGATTTCCATCAATATATATATGTGTCATAAGAAAAATACGAAATATTTAATATAAAATAGTTTATAGCAGTTTATGAAAATATAAAATAACAGCTTGCAATAAATGCTTACTAAAAAGACTCAGATTAACTGGCATACTCGCTTCACTAAAAAACTTACAGATGCAGAAGTTTTAGATCCAATGGCTCACCATAATTTCTATATGTGCTTTAGGGAAAGATAAGAAATTATCTAAAAAATCAATTATATTTAACTTTTCCTCTTTTCTAGGCAAAAAGAAGTCTTGAGGTTAGACGGATGATTATAGCATTCCGATTTCACACAAACGAAGAAAAATATCCCATCATTTTACCCTGAAATTCAAAATTTACAGAAATGGTTATTGAAAAGAACATATTGAGAACATTGTGGAGTGTTGCAGCCACTTTGAACAGCTCTTGAAAAAAAGATTGATAGTTTATGAAGAAAATTCTCAGAAATTGTTTTATTTATAGAAAATATTCACAGCAAAACGTGCTCAACAAATGACCGAACAGTTACTTAAAGAATAGTTGAGACTCAACCATTTCTTGTGTGTAAAATCGACTTAGATGGACTAATTGTTGTTAGATCAGCAACTGTGGAATTGATAAATTATACATAATTGCGACAAGAATCTATCACTTAGATCTAGCTTACAATATGTCGACAGAAATTTTCATTTATCCCATTCTCCGATGAACCCAGATTTTCAATATCCCAGACGGGTTCTAGATAAGTGAATGAGGTTTTATTGCACTAAAATATAACGAATTACTTTTAATTATTTATAAAAATGATGAAATCTAATACTTGATTGAATAAATGTAATAAGATGAAAAGTGTTAAAATATTTTACTCGAGAATTTTTCTTTGCTTTGGTATACGATTCATGAAAACGGCTTACTAAATGGATCTAAATTCTTGTGACGAAAATATTCGGAAATATAATGCGATATTGCAAAAATAAGTAAATACGTCCATTTTTGCGTCAATTTTATGGTACCAGAACATTGGGTACTATATTTACCTGTTAAAAAAATTGATGAAAACTGAATTAATAAATGTAACGTATGATTTCTCTACCGAGTCGCCAAGAATACTTTAATAAAGAAGAGCCAAAACTTTTCAAAGCTTTGATTTTCGATAAATATGTTATGTTGAAAAAAGCACGTGCTTGACATGATACAACACGAATCCTACATTAACTTTACATTTCTTTTTTGCTAGTTTATCAAGAGATGTTTAAACGCATTAAAGTTGTTGATATTGCTACATGTATCATCACTCATGTACATTATCATTATCAATGAAAGAAACTTAGAAGTCAAAATTAATCGATATGTTGTTAGCCTGATATTTTTTAAAATTCTGTCACCATTTCCAAATATTTTTAACGAAGGATTCCAAAAGGAATCGCATACCTGATTGATAACGCAATTTGTTTAAGAAAACCTGACGCGATCGACAACTTGAATATTTGTTTATTCTTCACACCAGACGATTTCGGTAGCAAAATACTACTGACCCGATTCACAGCATTAAGTAAAACAGACAGACACCATGTAATTGATTAAACAAAGCAAGAAATTAGAGCAGGCAATGATCATTTATTGCACCGCGCTTATTTTTATAGTTTCAATCTTTTGATTTTTTTTTAAAAAAAAAGGAAATAAAAGTGGGGAATTCATTTTATGAAAAGGAAATAAAAGCGAGATATGCGAGGAGGTATGGTAAAATTGTAATTATTTCCAAGAAATAACCGGGATATATCTAAACGAAGTTTATTCTGCATATGAAGGGATCCATATGTTGTCAATGACAACCATTCATGTTGATTTGTTGGTTCCAGGGTGCCGTAGATTGAAGGAAAGGCAGAATTTAATATGCCGAGTTCTATATAGATGGCCTTCGGAAGATCAAGAATCGCCGTGAGAAAATATAATTTTGGATGGTGATTATATATATATATATGCCTCAAACAACAATAAACAAAACTTTAGTCTCTATTATTTTTTAATAATTATTAAACTTTACGATACTGTAGGTTACATTACATCAATCTAAGGTTTTCTGAAACCATAAAAATCAACACCATTAGCTATTATTTACAGCTCAATATACATAAGGTTGCATTAATAAGCAAAATAAATTTTATCCAGATATCTCGATTATTTCTTGGTAATTGTTAAATTTTAACGATAACCCTCCCCCATATGCATGATGGAAGAGAAGACAGCTTGGCGACAACAAATGAAACACGACATCAATATTCATGTGACAGGACATTAGGAGACTATAGGTCCGGGGAAGCTCAGAAACTGCAACCCACACAGTTTCTCCTTTATGATCGACAAATAAACACAAAAAACTATAACATAAAAAATAGGAACCCTTTCCCCCATCAGAGATAAATATAACATCCATAGAATGGGGTATCTGGCACAGATATAGTCTGCTGCTTTGAAACAGGCACACGAAGGCCACTCGCTAGAGAATCCCAATTCTTGCCTAGCTCACAAACTGTGGCAATGCTCCACACTAAAGTGGACTTTGGTCAAATTTTTTTTCCTCATCTACATGACAAGGAAATATAAGTGATATCGAAATGGGCCCACTTTGAGCAAAACAGACTATAACCACCTCTCTGCCCTCGCATTGTTTAATTCTTTGAAATGTTGTGGGAAATTCTTTTGTAGTCTCACTAGCAACCGTCTGTGAAGATCCTCTTGCTTGACAAAGATGCCAGGCAAAGGATGGATTGCCCTTAGTCACTGGTTGGCGTCTTTCGAAGACAGTGGCGTGGCACTGCCACTGCTAGGACTGTGATGCATGGACGTGGGACCGTTTGGGCTGTTTTCTTTGGTCGAACTTGTGGGTACTAGTCCTTCCTTCACGCGCTTCTTCTGCTTCATTCTCCTGTTCTGGAACCAGATCTTGACCTGGGTCTCGTTGAGTTGGAGGGCACTGGCGATCTCGATCCTTCGAGCCCGGGTCAGGTACTTGTTAAAGTGGAACTCTTTTTCCAGTTCTGTGAGCTGTTTGGTGGTGAAGTTCGTTCGACTCGTGCCGGGACTGGCCTGGTTGGATGCACCGGACACTGATGATCCGCCTCCAGAGTAGTTGGAGGTACCAGAAGTCGATGTGGGCGCTGTGTAGCCATATTCTGGCTTGGGAGCTGAAAGAGAGAAAAAATTATTAACATTAATTTAAGAACAAAGAATTGAGTAATTGGGCTTATATTAATATAAACTGCGAATTACCAATATAGGTATATTTTATTGTTCCTGAACGGAAAATTTTCATGTTGTACTAAATCCGATGTACTATAAAGAAAAACTTGTATAACCAAATGTACTAAGCAATTAAAACTATGATCTGTTATAAATTAATGTAGAAAAACACACATTGGGTTGAATTTCGTAAACTATGAAAATCACTACTGACCCTTAAACTAATTAAAATTAATGATTGTTTAATTGTTTATTAACATCGCCCTTAGAAGCAACACGTAAAATATTGGCAACGGATCACATCATTTTGAATCTCTACTAAATGATGAGCATGACCTTCACCAGGCAACCCTCTCTCTTAGCATCCATGCCATCCTGAGAACTCGATGGTCCTACAGAATTTAACCTGCTTCAGTAGATGATAACTGTGATCTAGACACAAGAAAGTTGGAAGAAAAGCTTACTCATTCGATTCTGAAATTGCCTGGAAATTGACCAATGAAATCCCTAGGTTTGGTTCCATCGAAATAAACCCGCGTAAAAAATTCTCTCTCTCTCTCTCTCTCAAAAAAAAAAAAAAAAAATTCTTTCGAAAGCTTAAATCCGAACTGCTTGCTCGTGAGTGATCGGCCTAACCAGTTCAACCACTTTTCTTTTAGAGCTCTAAAAACTTAACTTCTCTTATCTAAAATTATTTAAATCAAAAAAAGGAGATAAATACTTTTATTCTTAAATGTTTAACCTAAGAAATTGAATACTATGAGTATTTAATTTTTAATTTACTTCAGTAACTTTTATTAAAAATTCAAGAATTAACCGTTAAACTTTTAGGCAAGAGTAGAACCAAAAAACTCAGGTTCACAATAATTTTCAACCGGATTGGAAATCAAAACCCACTTCTACAAAAATCCTCCTCCTTCTTCTTAAACTAAGCAGTAGAGTTTGATTGTAATTGCATATTAGCGTCGCACTGAAAAGCATTACAAAGACTATTGGCGACAGATCTCGTCATTCTGAACCTCAAGTGTCGAGGACGACACTAGAGCTGCTACATCCCTCTCAAGAACTTCTACACTCAACAGTGTTTTGAGATCTCGACCAGTGTATCAACCCGGCTTCACGGCGGTTTTCAGTGGCACCTAAGCTCGGACCCACGACTCGATGAAAGCACCGCAAGCCACGAGTCCACGACTGTGACCATTGGACTAACACGACCCCAATGGAGTTTGATAGAAAATGTAAATTTGAAATAGTTCCAATGAAAAGGCTGCAATGGGTTATCAAGCTTATTTTCCCTTCCATCGACTTTATGGGCATTTATATGACATTGTTTGATTAGACAACCTCTATCTGTGAATTATGTAAATTAACTTTGCTATATATGGATCGAAATGTAGGAACGAGAAATTAGATGGAAGTTAGAGTAGAGTTTGGAAGAACCAGTAGTAACAGCGATTGAAGGACGTTGAAAGTTAGATTGGGAGACAGAGAGATGGATTATTAATGTCGTATTAAGAAACAATACGAGAGATATTGGCGACGGATTGGGAGAGAGAGAGAGATAGGAAGAACTGAACTTCAAGATCAGACGTGGGCTTACTCTGAGATGAAAGTGTCATTTTATCAAGTCCTGACAGGGATTTCCCTTTAAATCAGTTAAAATTTCTGATAATCTTCTATAGAAGACGTGTAAGGGTTTGTGTTCCACATACCTAATACAAATGTTGAATTCTAGCTCATTATAAAGATATAAGATCTATGTACTGGTTCCTGCTTGGGGGGGAGGGTAAATTGAGTGATAGAAGTGAATACAGGGTCAAATCGCTTCCAGTTATCAAGTTAATATATTATGGATTACTGTTAATTATTTTGGGTCATCCAAGACAGCTGAGCCTCTGACCACTCAGTGTACTGAGAAAGTGAAAATTAAATGCTATCTATTTGGGTGTGGTAAAGACATGAATATTGGCTCGCCTGTCGATCACGTGACTTGTTAGAGGGAACTTGAATGTTCAATCGAACCTCGTTTGCTAGCGGTAATCGGGCCTATGGTTACTGTGCCGTGAGTTACAGTATTAATACAAAAATTCAGCCACATAAATTCCAACATCAGGACGAATTTTCTAAGTTACACTCATTCAATATTATTTTTAATTATTACGGAAACTATATATATGACAATTTTTCTTATAATTCTTAACATTTGGCCAGTAAAAAGTAGTTGAACGTTTAGTTAATCGCCCTGACCACGAGATCTCGAAAACAATCATTTACAAAAAAAAAAAAAAAAAAAAAAAATCCGAATGGGAACATTTAACTTTTTGACAAATGATGATTCATATCAAATCCAAATATTCAAATTTAAAAACGATAAATAAAAAGTAATAAAACAACCAACTCTCTCTTAGCCCCTATTGCTGAAAAGATGCATCTCAAAGACAACCTTTTGTACATCTTTGCTTCATCGAATTTTGATCTTTTTCCTTTTTTGACGAAAGTCACCGCCTGTACTTTACGATCAGCGAACATGTGGGTTCTGGTTTCTTAAAAGGTTTTTACTCGATTTCCGTGTTTCGTATTAATGTTTGATCTTAATTGGAAATCCTGACATCATTTAAGAAAAGATTAATCTCAATCTCATAACAAGGGAGCCAATCGCAAACAGACAAGCGAACTCACAAGTTAACAGATCGGACTTTATTTTATTCTTGGTATACAACAATGGTTCTTAAACATTTTAGTGTTTTGATCTTATTCCCACGATTAAAAATTTCGCACCCCTTTCCTCAACCGTAAACATGAAGGAAAAAAATAAATTGCTTAATTTTGAATTTAATTTAAAAATCAATAAAAAATAAATTTCAAATACATTTAATTTTTAATGGGCATTTCTTATGTTAAAATTTAAGTGAAATACTGGTATTGTGACTTAACGATAAAAAAAAAAAAGAATTTTTCAATTCCCACATGTCAAAGCCACAGTAATACTATAGCGACTGCTGGCACCTGAATATGAGAGGTGTCTGCTCACGATTATTAGTCGCTAGTAAAGTAGTGCAAAATGAATTAGAGCTTGACACTTTCACAAATGAAACAGGACATTCTGTGCCTTCTTCCTTTACCGATAGTCCATATTATTAGACACACTGACAGGTGAAGAAGACACAGCCTGAGCAGATTCAAGTGACTGGAAGGAAAATTCCCGATACAGGGAATTTGTAGCTTTCACTTCCCTCCATAACTATTCACTAGTCGTAGACGATGTGATGGAAGAGACTATTTGATCCAACATTCTCTCTGACTATGACTTCTTATTCTTATTTAAACACGACAAGGTTTTCAGTTGTGGGTTGCTGTCGGAAAATATGCCACAATCTCCTTTGTTCCTTGTAAGATATCTAGCGTTTATTATTCCACTATGATTTACTCATCATCCGCTATGAGCTAGAGCTCTTAAGAATCATTGCATCGACAGCGTTTAATGACATTTTGGACATAATCATCTGTGGCCCGGTTCTGAACCCTTTTCCGGTTATAACAGCTAACCATGTGAAAATATCTCAATCTGTCTGGTTGAAATGATAAGTATGTATATGTGTGTGTAAGGAAATCACGAGCTTGGAGAGAGAAATGAAATCACTATTATGTAGATCATTATCAATCTCTAATTTCAAAAAGGGAGCAGAGTAGGTGAACAAATAGTTAGATCCCTGGAATGTGATAGCTTATTAACGTCGCACTGAGAAGCAACACGAGGGCTGTTAGCGACGGACCTTAATATTTGGAACCTCGGTCAAGTAACAAGGACGATAACTAAGCAGCCATCAGAGATCGAACTCAGACTCGACAAAAACAATGCTGGGGTCGAATACACGACCATAATCACTAGGCTGCTGAGATAAACTAGAACAAAGGAAAGGAAAAGTCTAGTGAGTGCATGGAAATACGTCTTCTGGTTGATGTTCAACATAGTCCGTGATCCGAGATCAATGGCTCGATCTGCTGACCGCTAGGATTATACCCCCTGAGGAATGTATCCATTAAAGTTACTTAGCAGAAGGAAGGGAATAAGTAATTGCTCGACTAATTGGTTCAGATTTATTTGTGACGCAACATCGTGGGGTGACAGGTAAAGGCAGTAGACTAACTAACTAAAGTACGGGTAATTATATATCCGTACAGCCATAGCATATAGATATGTGATCAAAGTAACGACACTATTATGTAGTGCTGGGATGAGAGTATGCATACACCTTCGGATGAAGATGTGACGACATCAACATCCCGTCGTAAACAATTATATTCATGCACACGAATTATCATGGTACTCTTCAGAAAAAGTCTTCTGAATAGCCAAACATGTAAGTTAGTGTAAAGATATGAATTTGAATTCCTCAAATCGTGGTATTAACCACTGCAGTTCCAGGAAAAAAAAGTCCACTTGATGTTGAGGATCCTGTGCTCAGGATCCTCACGGAATCATAGTCTTTGGGAGATGGGTGTAAAATCTCCGTATCACCTTCAGAAGAGTCAGCCTCTAGATTTTGTACAATGAATATTATTCTTTGCTGCAGCTTTTAATTTCTTCCTCTGCATGGCTTTCGATATGGCCCAATAACCTCTTCTGATTAACCCTTCCAGAGGGAGTAAATATTTATGGAACACCTTATCCTCTGCCCACTTACAAAAAGAGCGAGAGTATGAGGGGTGACTTGCTTTGGTGGCCGCTGGACAGTTTGCTTACCCTTTTCATTATGGGTTTACTTTTTTGGCAGGGAGTGATATATTCTCCATACACCGGTTTTCTCTGGCGGAAGAAGTCGAGTGACGTCGATTGAAAATGATATTTCAGACAAACTTTTGGAGCCGAAGAAAACTTGTGATGTAACAGCTTTTACAGTGCTCTTAGCAACTAATTAGGCAAAGGTCGAGCTAGTTGTAAGTGGTCTTAACTTTTGTCGTTGTTGTTAGAGAGATCTGCTGTTAAATCGACGGCTTCCTGAGGCTCATTAGAATCAACATATGAATAGTTGTAGCTCACAACATTTATGTACTAAAATATTTCGAATAGAAATTTCATCTGGATATCTTAGTTATTTCTTTATAATAATTTAAAGTTTTGATACCCTTCATATACGGTTTGAGTGACACTAAATTCAGGCTTATTTTTTTACAACTAGGATAGTAAACAGCAAACATTCAAATATTTAATCACTCATTCTGATATCCAACCAGTTTAATGACAATCATACCAATGTCAGTGAATAGACCTTGAAATCAATTCTTATCGAAATCAACTAAACCAGTCCCTCTTGCGAGATTACCCCCCCAAGTTGCAGAAATACAAAGCCGTCTGCTTAAAATTATCCATTTGGCCGATCTGCTAGAGCAACAATACAACAAACTCTTCACGAAAGACATTTTCTCATCCACACTTCCGGTTAATAAGCAACAAGCGCCTCCACATGATCATTAACCACCAACCGTCACTTCCGCTGAACAGTGCACCACATGGGCAGCGGAATTGATTAATGGCCCCGTAGAGAACCCTTTAAAAGTGTTTCTAATTGTTGTGATTGGAGCTTTTAAGCAACAGTAATCTCAAGTATTTTCGTCATTTATGACACACCAACAAGATTTGACTATTTTTCTAAAATTCCATCTTTGTTGTTATCATTTACGTAATTAATAAAAACGTTTGGCGCAATCGGGGGAAAGACAAGAAATAATTAGTTGGATTCATCGAGGTACGCTATGATTGATAAATGGGTATCAGTCACGGGATTGTGACCAAGTTATGAAAAGTCAATGATTTGAAGAAATCTTTCATTCGTAACCTAGGACCGTGATCTATCACTTTAAATGTTTTTCCCCATCCTTATTTAGTTTCATTGATGTTCTTTTGACTATTTTTTTTTTCTATGTTTTATTTGTTCGAGTTTATTTGCTCTTTTTATAAACTCCTGATTTCGATGTTTACAGTTTTCAGCGACAGAACAGATTTTTTTATAACACATCAGGTTCATGGATTTTTTTTTTTTTTTCTTCTTTTTTAAAACAGTAAAAAGGGGTAAAAATGTTTACGAGGGTGGGGAGGAGGAAATGTGTTGTTTTTTGAAGCGAATCTATATAATCCTGCAGCTTCTTGATTACAAACTAAAGGGAGAGATGAGTGAACAGAGAGCAGAGATGTGATTTATTTTTCGGTGTTCTTTGAGGTGGAGAATAAATTCTCTACGGAATTTTTTTAATTCAAAACTTATTCAATAAAACTGGTTTGAGAATAGATATTTTATAAATATAATATGATGTATTATTTTTTATCTTCAAAAAATAAAACTCATTTTATTGATAATGCACAGTGAAAGATATTAGAAATCTCTTTTGAAGCGTGTACAAAAATTCTTCGAAAATAATGTTGATGGTCGATTTTCAAAATAACATAGCGGCTCTAAAATGTCTTAAAATAGTTTCCGTTCTTCTAAACCAAATCATTTTTTTAAGAGTGTTCAAAAACTGCATATTTATATTGAATATGTAAAATACTACAAATCCTATTGCCCCAACATTATCTATAAACTTTGAAAACTTAGTAAAAATTTAACATATACAAAATTTAACTTGAAATTTAAATAAAAACTAAAAATTAATTTGGTAAAATCCATACCTAGTGTTCATTTTATGAACAATCACGATTTTAAAAGCATAAATAACTTTTTTTTAAACTCTGAATTTTTTTCAGACAGTTTTCATTGAAAAGGGTTTGGGAAGTGGAACGCCTGCCTCACATTAAATGGTATACTTCAGATATGTTCACGGTGTACTAATAAAGTCTATTAATTTTCCTATATTTTTAGAAAATTGGGATTATATCAATTAATTGCTAAACTGGTATGAGAAGGACTGTATTTTCTTGAAAAAATGGTGACAAAAATTCTGATTTGTCAATTCATTTACTTAAAAAATTTTCTAACACCAATGATTACATCAGACTTTGCTTAATCAATAATTTTCCACAATTCTTATTGCGCACTTTTGCAGTAATCTCTAATATACAGATACTTCCCTTCATTTATATATTGTTAGTTTTGAGTTGTACTGTTTCTCTAACAACCTGCATTCTGAAAATCTTCCTATTGCTTTTTTTCCCTTCCTATTAGCCTTCAATTCCTTGCTGAACAGAAACCTTTTCACATACAGTCATTCGCCAGTTATTGAATTTTGGTGTTAATATTCACGAAATACCGCAATAAAACGGTTTTACGAGCCCATGGCTTTGACATAAACGTCGCCGGTCCATAGGACTGCCATCACTGTTGCTATTGAATTTGACAAAATTACTCATGAATCTTCTGTTTTTAATAAATTAACGGTGGAAAAAGGATATATATATATATATATATATATATATATATATAATATATATATATATATGTATATATATGTATATATATATATATATATAGACTCTCTCTAGATATAATGTATTCGAAATGTAGAAGAGAGGCTTTCGGTGAGATTTTTCTACTGTGATTTAAAATTGAATACGGGAATATATTATTAAATAATGTATAACTTATAATTAAAACAATTCATTTAATTTCCACAACTGATATTTTTTTAAAAAACCTTTCAGAATTTTTTAGAAAAAAAAAAAAAAACTATCGTAGCCAGTAGGATTTATTCCTACAGACACATTGAGAAGAGTATATATATATATATATATATATATATATATATATATATATATATATATATATAAACAGATTTCTAGTCCACGCCTTCAAACTCTAATTACGACTGGCGAAAACGATCGTTAAATTAATGATTCTTACAATTGATAAGAAGCTGGAAATGTATAAATTTCATGTTTCGTTCAGATTTTGATTTGTAATTACTTATACATTATTTAAACTGAAACCAACGTGATAATATCGACGCCTCTCTTTAAAGTAGAATAATTATCCCTTTACATTTTGATTAGCATCTCACGATCTAACAAGACAATAATCTTATATATATAAAAAAACTCATGTATGGAGTGTTTCTCTCTCTCTCTCTACTGTTTGGGTAAGTAAAAAGCATGGGAAAATTTTTTATACAGGGGAAAAAAAGTACTTTTTTTTTTTTTTTTTTTTATAAGAGCAAGTGATTAGTATCAAAAACTGATTTCGCTAAGATAACGTGTATATAATATTAAGTTTTGTACTTTTTTTTATCTTAAAGAAATAATCTATTTGTTGTGTAGTTTAACATTAGATGAAGAGACAACCTCGGGACTCGGTATCCTAAAAATCACCAAAACATAGATCTTATTAGAATATTTATTTAGTAGTATTCTTTGAATTATTATCTTTCGTTTGATGTTTTACTTTTGTTTATAAGGAAATTGGAATGTGGAAGAATATGAAAAATGTAAACAAACAAATCTTTAATCCTCTAAATCTAATCCCTCTCTTTAAAAGATAACAGTAATTTCATGTCATTTATTTTATACAAAACTCTTCGTAAATTAATTTTATTTCGTTTTTATCTTAACTGAAGCATTTTACTGTTTCTTCTCTACTTTCTTTTTTTTAGAACTTTCAATACGAGTGATTTTTCGATATCTCGTATTTTGTTTGTAGAGAATTTACCCGATTATATATATAAATGATCTTTATAATAATAATTTTATAATTTGTGTTCTTATGCATCATATTTTCATACAAGTTTAACATTCTGCTATTATATGGTAAAACAAATTAAAAATATTTTATTTAAACTATTATTTATATATACTAAAATTTTCATCCATTTTCCTCGTTACTTAAGTGCAATTAAAAATCAGACTCTGAAAAAAGAAATCAGTTGTTAAAAATACGTATTGAAATTCCATGAAAGTGCAATGACTAAGAAAAACACACAGCTAAAATTTTAAGATGGCATTTTAAGTCAATAGAACCGTGTAATAATT
>BMAW01016227.1:240616-309569 GCA_019974015.1 Nephila pilipes
TAATTTCTTTCTCTGACGTTTTTTTTTTTTTTTTTTTTTGTGTCATGAAAATAATGCATAAGCAAGTGAAAAAGTAAAACTTTACTCGTAAACCATAATGTATTTGTATTGTGTACGTTTTATACAAAAGACATAAAAAAAAATTCACCAAAAGAAGACACGTGTCAAAGAAAAAATAAAGGGGAGGGAAGAGGGGGAAAAGATCACTGGAATCTCTTGGGTACGGGATGCCCGCATTCATCTAAAGACAAGCCCTCGAGATTTACAAAAAAAAAAAAAAAAAAAAAAAAATGCCTGTGTCTGCTTGGTTTACAGGAATGAATATTAAAATGAAAGATACATGAAGATTAAAGCTATAATCCTTTATGCCTGAATTCGTTTTCATAATCTTTCATACTATGAAGTTTTTAAACTGTCCTTATGTATAGGGAAGAGTTTCCTGGGACATGCAGAACAGTATTTTGCTGTCTGTTTGGATCCTAAACGATTTCTCAAAAATGGAACTTACTCAACAGTTTCCTTTTTTTTTTTTTTTAATTCAGGACTTAAAGGCGTAGTATTTTTTCATCAAACAGCTTTTTCCTTTCGTACATATAACATTGACCCTGTAATTGTTTTCATTATAAATTTCCTCAGACTGAATAACCAACCGCTATATGTATTTGAAATGATGGGGTGCTTCATGCTTTCTTAAATATCTCTTTGTTCGGAATATATACGTACTGTAGCTCTCCTCAACATCAACGACCGAAGTTAGCCTATGCCTTAATAATTAATCCTTCTCCGAGGAGAGAAAAAATCACTTGCTTAGTTGTCAAGATCATTGCGAAGACAGGTAGAGTTTTCCTTTTGGATGACTTCCCATGACTGAGGGTTCGAATAGCCACCAGCACCCAAATGACCTTCCTTATCATGGAGTAGAAAATGTCCCCAAAAGACAGGATTAAAACCATGCACCCTGAGTGATGACTCAGGACAGACAAAAAAGATGTATAACCCCAGAACTATTAAGTTTGTATGTACTCCCAGTAAAATCCTCTATATATCGAACTGAATACCCACTCATAAAGAGAATGTATCGAACTGAGATACTCCATTCATAAAGAGAATGTATCGAACTGAGATACCCATATTACGTAAACTAATAATTATTTTTTCAGACTTATTTACTTTAAAACTGTTTTTCTCAGTTTACAGTTTCTTAATACATTAATCCATTTAAAATGTTACTTCTTCGTCAAAAAAATTTAAGAATTTCTTTTTTTTTCTGCGTGCGTTATATAAAACATGTAACTAAAATTGGGGATCCATTTTGTAAAAAAAATAAAATAAAAAATAATAAAATAAAAATTAAAAAAGTAATAAAACATAAGGAATATTGGGTTTCTTACTGAATTACATAAACATCCCCCCCCTCCAAACTAAACAATGTATTGTAAAATAGATTCTTAAATTTGCTCAAGACCTTAACAATATTACATAAAACAATTCATCTTAAAATATTAACAAATACAGAAGGAGCAGGATTTTAAAATTTTCCAAAAGAATTTAAAATTGCATCGACAATATATCAAATTATTTTTTTTATCGGAAACAGCTTTCTTGAATAGGAACACTATATACATACTAAAACATAGTTTTTAAATTTCTAAATAGAAATAATCGTGCAATGTATACCTAGTCCCTCTGAACGAAATATCGGCCGGACATCATTAGCACATATATTATTATGTGCTAATGATGTTCAGACATCATTAGCAATTATTCCGTTGATAAAATGTATTTATCAACAGAATAATTGCTTAAGAAGCTGAATGCAATGTAAACTACAAGGAATCGATTTTCAGATAGTACCAATGTAAAAAAAGCTTTACTTGGAAATATTTTCCCCCAGTCTCCTAGTATGTTTATGATAACCAACACTCAGCGGCCTCTTTTCCTCCCCTCGCACGTCAGACTTCTAAGAACGGCCCACGTTTCGAAAACACAGTCAAAGTAAAGAAGAAACTAAGGAGTGACCGAGAATAGATTATGTTAATTATAGACAAGAAGGATGTAAAATAGAACTGAATTGCGGTTTCTACAATGGTCGTTTGAGGTAACTTTATACATTTCGGTCATTTGTGGTAGCGACGTTTAGCAAGTTCCAATTTTTTATCAAGGCATTATTTAGAATCATTCCATGTTAAGTAATTCGTAATTAAATTCGAACTAATGTAAAGTAGATGAAATTAGTTATGATTTCAAAAAACTAATTTAACAAGACATAATATTTTGTCACTTTTCTCAGTAAAGAAAATAATAAATTACAAATCTCTTTGAAAGTTATAGTAAATTACATAAAACAAACATGAGAATAAATTTCTTTTTGGCAACTTAAATCTTCCTTTTTACCAAGGGTGCTATAATAATAAAAAAATCTACTGCGATCAGGGAGAGCATTTTCTGAAAAAAATCATAAAAGAATTTAGTTCATTTAATTCGTATCTGCCACGTTGCCATGATAATACACAGTTGGAGACGTATGAAAAGCAATTATAAGACTGGAATAGTGAAAAGTTAAGTTTTGATCATTTTGATGTAACTCATTAAAAGTTTGAAGCTAAAGTTGCAGAAGTAATAAAAAAAATATATGGATGATTATAATAAGAGCTATATGGCTTCTTGCCAGATTACGCTTCTTTATAAAACAATAAACAAAGACTCTGAGACAAAATATTTAAATTCATTTGAAACTAATAATTGCACGCTCGGTTAATATTAAAGTGCAAAAAGATTTGTGTTTTTTTTTTTTGTTGTGTGACTTGAATAATTTTATAAATATTTTTAATTATTACATGGAAACACAAACAATGTAAAAAATTGAAGCAATAATTATGATTTAACAAACGCAGTAAATTTCGATTACTTGGCACTTGTAAATTGTCAAGTAATTTATATTAATAATATTATAAATAGAACATTTGCACCGCATTGATGAAAACAAATACGAGAAAAAAAATCATTAAAGGTGTTGAATTAGTTCTCAGTTAAAAGAAATTACAAATGCAAAGATAAAAGGAGAAGAAAAAAAAAAAAAAAATTCCACGCAGTCGGTAGGATTCGAACCTACGCGGGAAGATCCCAATGGATTTCTAGTCCATCGCCTTAACCACTCGGCCACGACTGCTCATTATCTTGACGATTTCCTTTTAACAAAGGTTTCTATCATATTTACAAAAGCAAAGTATATTCATCCATTGAGGTTTCCTTCAACTTCATCAAATGCTGGAATTTTAAAAATAATATAGTTTAAATGAATGTGTGTTGGCGCACGCATTGGCAAGCGCAAGCTCAAACATAATCGTTTATAAACTTTAATATTTAACGTTACATAACAATTTGACACGTAATTAATCCATTACTTCATAAAATAAACTTTCAATCAATTTATGAAACTTTTCAAATATGAGCAACTTTTATTAGTTAAAGTAAATTTTCTATTCTCTTGTCTATAATTAGCTTTAAATTATCATAATTAGAACGAGAATTAAATAAAAAAAAAATTACCATCTTTTTGTTTAAATACGAGTCTGATGAAAATAAAATGTTTCATTTATTGGAAGAAAATGTTTTTTTCCCCTCCCTTTTTCCATTTGCAAAACATTTTCGTAATACCGGACATATAATTTTTTAAAAGCGTTTCTTGCAACCATATGGGTTGAGCTTTAAAACATTAGAATGATGGGTGGAGGTGAGTTGCATATTATCATACAGAACACAAATAGGAGGACTCTAGTTACTAACATACATTAAACATTCTCGATAAGGTTTATTTTGTAAAACCCAAATTTTTCTATGTTAAATTCTCAGAAGATAAAATAAAAATAAATAATTAAAATAAAATTTAAAAAAATTTAAGAAACCTATTGGAGTTGAATACAATTCAGTCTTTGTACTTCTTTTCAAGAATTTTTTTAATATCTGGATTCTGAATGGGTTAGATTTGTATAAAAACAGCAATCTGAGAAAAAGCAAAATCCAGTTCATTCAAAACTAAATTAATGTTTTCTTTAATGATTGAGTGTGAGATTAAAAAGGAGGTGAATGAATGACAGTTCTGATTTATGGCGGCTAATTTGGATAATCTGCTCCCAAAATTTATTTGAACCGAAATCTAGCTGAGAAAAGGAAGAAAAAAGAAAATTGGCCATCAAGAAGGAGAATCGAAAATAGAGAAGGATTGCTAGGGTATTCCAGGGGAGCGTCACCCTTGTTTCCCAAAGGGAATATACAGTAAATCCGGAGAGAAATTAAAGGTGACGAAGGAACCTCGTTTTCATGTTTTCCTTTCTTACCAAAAGAAGATGAGCCTCTGAGTGGGTATTGCCAGGGCCTCTGAGTGGGTAGAACCAGCAGCTTGAATGCCACATGCGACTTTTGACTATAATTTTGATTGAAAAAAAAACCCTTTTTTCATTCTTTTTAAATTCAAGGACAATATATATATATATATATAACCTGATTTGTCACACTTTACTATCAATCATAAATAACTATGCAGTTGTCAAGTTTTAATCTACATAAGATACCTTCTATATCTGTGGATGCGGTAGCCTAGTGGTCAGGATCGCGAGTTCTGAGTCCTAATTCCATTATAGACCTGCCGTGTTGCGGGGCCGATACACATTAAATCTGTCAATGTTCCAAATCCTCGCGTTGCGATGTAAGAAGAAAGGAGTGCCCGCTCAGGTAGTCGCCCTCATCACTTGATCGTGGCATAAAAAGACGAGGTCCGTCGCCAATAGTACTCGAGTTATTTCTAAATGAGAAGTCAATAAAAACAAACAAATTTTCTGTGTCCATGATACTATGCTCCTGGTGAGGTTAGGAAACGAGCTCTAATTTCGCCATTAAAATTTGTCTAGTGACAATGGTCTTAAAAGTGGTTGGAAGATATTAACTTTTTGAAACTTATTTAAAATGCAGCTATATTTATTTCTAAATAAATAAATTAGTACGTATTTTTAAGATCATTCTGTGGTGAAAAAAAATTATTGACCCTGGTGTAAAGCATCAATGAAAGTTTGTCTATAAATTAAATGTAGTTATTGGAAAAAGAAGAAAAATGATTTTCTTTTCAAAAAATATATTCTGCAGAAAATAAGGTTTGAAAGGCACGTTATGATTCCATGCATTAAAAAAAATTGTTTGTACTTGAATTTGATTAAAGTCAAAATTCATTCATCTCCTTTTAAATTTATACGAGTTATAGTGAATGATGAGGGAAATTAATGGTGCAAAAGGTTTGATGTGGTCAGGCTGAGCCAAGCAAGGTATAACTGTGATCTAGACACTTGAAAATATAGGAAAGAAAGTTAGAAATGATTGACAAGAAGGAGGGTAGAAAATAGAGAAGGATCACTAGGGAATCCCAGAAACGAGTCACTAATATTTACCAAAGACATTTAACTTCATAGAAAAGAAAAAAAGATTGCTAGAACGACTCTGGGGTTTGATGGTCCTACTTACTTAAAGAAGGCTAACCTCTGAGGGCTGTACGAGTTGTAATATTATGAGAATTTTTGTAAGTAAATGCGTGTTCAAGTCGGTCTATTTAGTGTTAATCAGAAGTACATTTTATAGAGTCAACTTCATAGTTTTCTATGAGCAATAGGAGGAATTTTTTTATTATATATATTTTTACGTCTTTTCAAAGTTTACGAGCAATTTTTGCTTTCATAAGAAATGGTAAACTTATTTTGCTGAAATGCTTTAATTATACCGCAAATTTAGTAGAATTATTTGACATTTTTTTGAGTTATGAATAAGGTATTATACATGAAAAAATGTATTACTTAAAAATCCCGTTCTGAACTTCTAACTTTTTATTAAGAAATCAAACGATTGATTCATTGGTTTTTATTAAGGACGCATTAGAAGCAACCCGAGGGTTATTGGCGATTGACCTCGTAATTTTGAACTTCGGTCAATAGACGAGGACGACCCCTGAGTTGGAGCCTCCCACTTTAAACTTCCACACCACGCCAATGGGAGGACTTTGAGCCTTTAGTAGATTTAACGTGCATCAGCTCCGGACACACTGTGAGTGTTTAGTGGCAATAGGGCTTGAATCCCCGATTCGATAAAAACCGCTTGCCGAGGGTAGCGACCGTAACCACTAGGCTACCATACATTTGGACTAATACTTTATTTCCAAATAAGCGTCTTAAAGAATGAAATAAGTAATGAGAAAATAAATGATGAAGTGAAGATTTGCACCATTAATTTCCTTTTTCTTGAGAGGAAATACATCACATTCACAAGTATGTATTTCCTCTCAAGAAAAAGGTAAAAATAACATATTTACACCCGAAACATTTGTATTATTTAAGGATATACTTAAAATTAACAAAAAGAAGAAAAAAATGTATAAAATTTTTTACAGTGTATCTAAATAACAGAATTTGTTAGCTGGGACTAATAATAATGTGACAAAGAACATTATTACTGAATAGTAACCGGAGCAATTATTTCTAATGTACGGTGCAAATCTTTTGTGCGGTTCAGTTTGTGTTAAGAAAACATTGAACAGAACTTGTCTGAGAAAGTGCAGTTCAGTTTCTTCTTAAAACCAATTTTTTAAAAATATATTTTATTAAATAATCGTATTATAGGGTACAACAAAAATTTTAAAGTATACATTGTTTAATTTTTTTTTTTTTTTCTCTTATTGTTATCTTTTGTGTCCTAAATGTGAGACAGACATTTTTATTTCAATTGATATATAAGGGAGCCTACATTTTCTCATTCTCCTTCCCGGTTGAATTTTTGATATTACGTATAAAATAAAACTATCGAATTACATATTAAAATTGAAATCTAAGTTATTATAAACGGAAAGTTGAGTCGTAGCGCTCTTCTTGAACTAATGTCTTTTCTTAAAGTTTTGTTTTCAACAATAAATAAAGATTAAATCGTGTTTGTTTATTACCGTTATCGTGTTTTTTTTTTTAAATAATCAATTTAAATTTTTATTAAGATGGTATAATATAACTTGGCTTGTTTATTTCGTTATTATTACAATAACGAACAATAACGATCATTCATATTGAACGAATCAAATTCCATTATCTGACAAGGTTTTTAGTGTATATATAACACTTAATATATTCATCCTATATTACCCTTGTAACTGCATACAGATGATGAAATGCGTAACACAGCTTATTGAGGCATGACTGTTGAGGGATGACTCAGAGATGTGTTTGAAATTTTTACCTCGCATTTTTCTCAACTTGAAGGAAAGCAGGAAAAAAAAAAGGAGAGAATAAAAATTGATGCAATTATGAAACTCAACTCCGAATAATAAATGAACTATCAGAGGAAAATCAATTTCTTAATTTTCCTAGGATTATTCTTTTTAAGTTATAAGAACTATTCACACACACTATAGATATATATATGTGTGTGTGCGCGCTCGCTCGCGTTATCTATATATAGAATAATTAATGAAAGAAAACAACACTGAATAAAAACAAAATTAGTTTTAACTGTAATAATACCACACACTGTATTTGTATAACTTTGTTTGCTTTGATATAATTTTAACATCGCAAAACACGTCCAAAAGCTGTTTGTAATCAATTAGCTCAAAAATAATCGGTATATTAAATTTTTAGGACTCAATAAACTTTGTAATGAACTTGAAATGATCAATCTAACAATTTATGTACAAAAAAAGGTAAGAATATTAGCATTACAAGTAAAATTTATATTACTACTATAACAACCTCTTGCGCATATTTAGAAGAAAATGAGGTTTCAAATCGAAATAGGTGAGTTAAAAAAAAAGGTAATGAGTTGTTTCCCCCTCCCTTGATCCCTGAAATTCTTTACATAAATCCCCCGAGCAGTCCATTGACCCCTGATTTGCTCGTTCTTTGAGAACCTCGTTGCTTTTTTTTTTTTTTTTTTGCACTTTTCATTCCCCCCTCCCACCTTTGACGGGCTGATTGCAAGAAAAATGTGAGAATGACTGAGACGTCGGTCAATAGAACATTCCAAAGGCAGTTATCGATGTGATTCGGTATTGACAAAATATCTTTAGATAACCCTTTTGTATCGAGTTCTTAGTGTGTTGTTTCAAGTTTTTGATCTCATCCACTGCCGACCGTGGATTCTTATTATCAAAAAAGTGCTCCTCCTCCCCGTTATAAAACGACTAATGCCGTGTAAGTGAGGAGCAAAAAAAAATTGTAAAGAACTCATAACTGGATATTTTGGAATTCTTAATAAAAAAATTCACATGTTTAAATACTCAAATAACAACAATAAAACTAGTGTTTGCTTAAAAAAGGCAACTGAAATACAGCTAAACCTCAATAAGTCGGATTAATTGAGATCAGAGACATTTCTGGATAATGAAAATCCGGGCTAACCGGAGAATGAGAAAAAATGAAATAAATAGAATACAGAGAATACACAGAGAATCATCCTATTATTGAAAAAATAGGGTATGAATCCTATTTACAGAAGATAAAGATGTTTACTTTTGAATAATAAAAGTACTCTTACAGTTGTTGCAATTGCATATTTCATTTAGATAGAGTTGAACCATTGTATTATCTGTCACTGGTGATTAGAGGTGTAAATGAAGTTTCGCTGACTGTGCATAGAATATTTGTTTCCCCCACCCCCATTTCTTTCATACATTCATTGCTGTTAGGAGATCTCTCTAAAGAAATTTTTTAAAAACACGTGGATGGAACAAATGTTTTTCGGAAATTGGCAGATAACTTCCCCATTAGCTAAAAAAAACCCTTTAAGCAGACGGATCAGGGTAATCCGGAGATCCGTGTTACAGGGACAGAGAGGTACCAAAAAGGGGATAATGGCTGTAAATTGACCCTGTCTCTTGACCAAGGGGGGATCCAAAGAAAAGTTTTTATATATATTTACCGATATGTAAGAATATAAAATAGGACTTAGTATTCTGGGAAATGATTAATTAATCATGTACCGTGTTTATGTTGAAAAGTTTGGATCTAAAGATTTTTTCACATTGTGTTTCTAAAAACATCAATTTTGATGAAACTATCAAGAAATTTTCAGAAATCAAACTTTCAAAAACCATTTTAGCTTTTTGTTATTGACAGAAATTAAAAAAATATTTTTAAGCTTCAAAAAATGGCAGATTAATAAGTTTTTTTAAATGTATGTTTATTTGTTAGATGTAAGTTTTTTTTTCTTTAATCATAAGAATGTTGTTTTCCGAATCGCTTATATTTTAATTATTTAATTTTTGTTAAATCGTTGTGTATTTGTGTTGATATTTTGTATGGCGATCATTCCAAAAACGAGGTCCTCCGGCAGATTTTCGCCCCGGGTCTTAATAGCTGTTGCAGACCTTTAACTTTTGAGAGGTCTAACTTAACTAGGCTCTACTGTACATGGATATGTGAAAAAGAATTATTGTACGAATGAATATAGATGTAATTTATAGTCTTGAAACCCGAAAGAAAATATTGAAGAAACGCTGTTGAGAGAGAGAGAGAGAGAGAGAGAGAGAGATGTACAGGAAAAGTGCATTGATGAAATGTAAAATTTATTCTATAAATATTACGACACAAAGAGGTTATTAAAATTTAAGTTTATCTTATTGAGAGATTCTCTATAAATATTTAAGTATTAACGGCTGCTGAAATTGCAATAAATAATTGATAACTGCATCAGTTATAAAATTTATTGTCATCGCACCCTATTAAAAAATAAGAAAGAGATACTTTTCAAATTAGATACAAATGAGCCCTCTCTTAAGAGAAAATCTCACAACGAGTAATTCGTATTACGAGCAAAACAAAACAACTCTTTTAAACCAGTGACGTTTCGCGTAATGAGTGACGAGGGGAAGGAAGTCCCCGGATTGTGCACCTACTACATCCGTCCGTGTTTAACACTCCTTCAGCTAGCTTTTAGTGTCGATGTGATCACACACTTTCCCAAACTTGTGTGCAGTTCCTGTGGAGCCCGTAGTCAAAGAAATTATGTCTTTAGACAAGATTACGAGACTGGAGGTGGATAAAAGTGACATCAATGATCTTGTGGCAAGGCATAACCAAGAACTCTTCACCGAAGTGAGTGAGTGATAGTATTTCAATGGCGAGAGAGAGAGAGCCAGATGTGGCCATGCTACGCCTAACAAAGTAAAGCTGTAATCTAGACGATTGAAAAGATTGAAAAAGATAAAAATTAATAAGTTAACAAGAATAAAAGTCAAAATAGTGAAGGATTACTAGAGTATCCCTGGGGCGTATGACCCATGTTTACCAAAGACAGTAAATCCCATAGGAAAGAAAAATATCACTAAGGTGTCTCAGGGTCATGATGCCCGTACCTACTTAAAGAAAGCTAGTCTCTGAAGTACCCAACCTGGAGGACCAGTCCCCTGGAACAATCCCCAGGGGCTGGGTTCCCGGCTATACCCCAAGGCACTGGGTACCCATTTTAGTCGCATCTTACGACATGCATGAGCTACATTGGGACTATCTGTTCATCGAAAAGCCTAGAGTACATTGTGTTTTAAGGCAAGAAGTTGTGGTGGAGTTTATCAAAGGAGGTAACCGCAAAGCAACAATCCTCTGGCGTAGTAAGAGAAATGGTGAAAACATCCGAACTGTTGCATCATACATTGGGAAGGACCACCCCAATAAGGAATGACTATGCACGCTACAAATTTATTGAATGGTAATGTTGTGGTGCCTTTTTACAAAATTTTGAAGCGAGTTCGAAAACAAATGTTTCTAGACAGCTTTCTAAAAAGAAGAAAAAAATCGCTATATGTCATTACGAGCAAAACAAAGCAGACTATTTTAAACGAGGGATTCGAATTTTTTTCTGCAAACAGATTTCTCATTCCAGGAGGGTTCATTCTGAGATAGAAGAAAACATAAAGAGAATCTGTGTTACATAACAATGTGCATATAATTTCTTGGAATACACATTAAGCGTAAAATGTTTCGAGTATGTTTTGGCAATGGAACGTATTATTGTATTTGGCAGTTACATTAAATTATATGGGGAAAATTGCTTCGCTTAACGAATGTTTCGCACTACGAATTAGATTTTGGAACGAATTATGCTCGTTAAGCGAGGTTCTATTGCATCACTTTTCCTCTCTTTAATCTTATTTTTAAGAAATATTTTTGCGGATTTTATTTCAAGTGACAAAAAATTATATATTTTTCCATATATGATTATGGTTTTTAGATATTAATATAATATTATTATGAGCCATTATTATATAAAAATACATTATACTATAACACACACACACACACACATATATATATATATGACCCGTGTGGTGACCGGGTATGACAGAATAATCCCACTATAGTTCATGCATGTCAAAAGAGGCAACTAAAATGGGTATCCAGTGCCTGAGGATATATCCAGGCACTCTGCCTCTGAGGATTATTCCAGGGGGCGTAAGGGGCAACAAATGGCAACAAATACATTATGGCGTTTTTAGAAGTTCACTGCATTCCATTCTTTCTTGATTCACCATTCCGCCATTGAAGATATTCTTCTTAGTGTTACCTGATGCGATCTTCTGTAATTTCTCCTTTTCAGGAATCAACAATCTTAATAACTACCTGAACCTACTTTTTAACACTTTAAAATTACTTTATTCTTTTACTAACCATGTGATCACCCTAATCTTATTTTTTTTCGCGTACCCCTTGAGATACATGTACCACTGGTTGAGAATCACTTTTCAAGATGAAATATATTTGATGGATTTGAGAAAAGTATCCACAATCTGTAAAACATATCCATCGTGTAGATTATTTTGAAATGTATGTTAACGTTGCGAAAATTTTAGTAATCCTCTTCTGTCAATTAAGAATATGACTGGATGCTTGCTCGTGTAGTTGAGTCGATACAGCCATAAAATACAGGACTTACTTGAACCCCGAGAGTGAGATTTTTTTGTTTACTTTTTATTTCGCGATTTTATATCGATGATTTTGTAAGATTACGACGGATATCTAATCAAAATTAGCAATTCCGAATGCTTGCCAAAAAGGTTTTGTCGGTGGAGATTAGTTGTATAATTATTATTCCACTCCATGGTTCGTATTTGAATGAATATATTTAACAATGATATTATTATTGTGATTAAAAGGAAAGTACAGGCAAACTTCAAAATAAATAAAAAAAATTTGTTTCAAAAGAAATTACTTAGAAAAAACAAAGTCTAGTGTTAGGATTCTATATTGTTTACTTATAGTTGAGTCTACAAAATTACATAAAAAGAAATTTTTCAGTGCCTTTTGCACGTATATTTAAATTAAATATTATAAAAACATCTAAATTTGAAAAAAAAAAGGCGTACGACAATCAAAAAAAATAGAGTATTTTAGCACAAATTATATTTTTTGAAAAAAAAAAAAAAAAAAAGTTCATTACTTGAATAAACATTTTTTTCCTGCATTTTCTTAAAATACAATTTTCAGAAAGTATTTCATGGATAAAAAAAAAGCTGCTGTTTCGAATACCATATGCATAAAACGCTTATTATATAAACAACTATAAACAATTGTCACTTTTGAGATAATATATTTTAGCAGGGAAAATATATATAGATATAAAGAAAACTTTTTCGATTTCCGCTTTTGTTTCATCAACTTTTTTTCTAGTTTATTTCGATTCGTTGCGAGATGAAAGTCCATAATCCGTAAATGTTTCTTCATGGATTTTATTTGCAAATAATGTGACTACTTATTTCTGAAATTTGTTTTTACCCACACAAATGTGTTTGGTATTGATAAAATAACAGCGCGGTATTTTTCAACTCAAATAATATTTAGATAATATAAATTACACTATAATTTGTTGAAAAAAAAAACTTGTAATATAAATGGTATTGCTTAAAATTAAAAAAAAATTCAGTTAACTTATGCCATTCGATCTGATATCCAAACGTTCACGATTACACTGTATTTAGGATATTAACATCAATTTTTTTTTTAGCAAAATACTTGAGATTATTTTGTTTTGATTTTGTTAGAAAATTAACTATCATTGAAATCTCTCTTTTCTTATCAGAGAGGCACAAATAAAATCAAGATAACTTGAAAGAAATAAAATTAAAATTGTCATAAGAATCTAATTTCAAGTTTTTTAACTTAAATTTTCGATTGTGCATTCGATTATACTACTCACTAAAGTAGAAAAAATTTCGAATTCTTTATTAAAACAAGTATACGAATGTTCCTGGAATTTAGAAAGCGCTGTATGGCATAATATGAAATGCGAAAAATAATTTTTCTTTGAAATAAAGGGAAAAAAATTAAAAATTAACATTCTAAAATATTTTTTAATGGAAAAGTACATTTTTTTTATTTATCATTCATGCGTAAAAAATAATTGACGCTTTTGTACTTCGTGTAAACTTCCTGGATTGCGTAAATAATTTTCTAGAGTTAGACAAAATAAATTATTTCCTTCTCGCTCAATTCGCAACGGAGTTTTCTATTGCTAAATGCTTATTTACTATATTGTTATAGAATATTTCTTCAGTATGAGAAACTTTCAACAGTATGTTCTCTTAAAACATTGTGCAATACACATTACGCACACAAAAACATGATTTGTTACTAAGTACGAAATCAACATTTTTATAGAGAGTTATATTTAACCCTCAAAAGCTCTATAAATTGCCAATCACTGGACGATCCCTAGAAATTTATAATTATAATTAAATTTGAATTAGATAAAAAAAAAAGTATAAATTGCTATGGCTGGTTCAGTGATTATTCACAATTTAGCTTTAAGGGTTACATTTAATTCTTAAAAATGTTTATGTAGTATTTAATAATAAATCAACATTTTGATGTGTGTAATGTGTTGCCCAATGTTTTAAAAACAATTCAGTTTTAATATACGATCGAAAGATAATTTTAATTAAACTTGTATTTGAAGGAAATATATTCGTATTGTTATTCGTATACTAAATTTGTATTGTCTATTAAAATATTGTACAACACACATTAATAACAAATCATGTTTTTATCAGTATAGATTACTAGATTAACATTTTTACAGTTCAATCTATTCTTGTAAAGCTTAATAGACATTTATTAATTACCACCAAAAATTTTTATGTAATTTTTCTCCAAAATACACAAACTTAATTAAGACCATTTTCTAAAAACTCCATAAGAGCATCTTTGAAGTCAAAGAATAAAATCAAAATTGAAAATAAAAAAATCAGACAGAAAAAACAATCCTGATGTATAAGTTTGTTTAAAATTTTAAGAACTCAATAAATATAGAATTAAGGTAAGAGAAGTTAAAAATCATTTTATCGTTTAAAGCTCCTGTCTACTGGGCATTTGATTTCGTAATATAAATGTCAATCCCACGGAATGTTTTCTTTCCTCCTCAAATCAACTATTTTATCTATTTGTATCATTATTTTTAAATATTTCCGAAAATCTGACAGAAACTATGATTTTGCAGAAGCTTTCGTTATTTTTAGGCTCTTTCGAATACTCTTTTTGTATTGAATTAGATAAAACAGTCTAGATTTGAGGACGAAAGTAGAAATTCCATAAGATAAACATTACGTTCACGAAATAAAAATGGTTGATTGACGTCAGCTTTAAGTATATTGGAAGAGAAACATGTTACATATTGTAAACAGGAAAATATTTCGTTTTGAAAGAAACGAGATGTTGTATTCAAATAAACCGCTCCCTGCACAAGGCTGAAAATAATAATGTATTTTATCTTCTAAATTATTTAGATTTTAGCTTCCATTCTGCAACATGAGGCGAAAAAGTCTTAAATAGAAAAGTCAATTCAAATTTCTTTTATTTTTATTATCAAATTCCCAAAAAATCATTATGTTTTCTCATAACACTCTCCCGTTAAAAGCAGATTTCCAAAATAAACAAAAATAAACTAATCCTCGTCAATAGGGTGGTGTTTATTACCACTTCTCAATCTACTCAATCCTCCGCGATAAACTCCACAGCAATTCACTCCACTTCACACACTTCCCGACTTTCCCCATTGGCTGGAGAAAAGTGTTCTCCGCACCTGTCATTCATATGCAAATGTGACCACCCTGCCGACAGCCTAATTAATTAAGCCGCGTTCATTAAGTGCCTCAAGAACAGCTCATTACGTCCCCCCCTCTCCTCACTGGGGTGGCCAATTACCTCACGATCCCCGCGGGAAGGGGTAGTCCTCCTCTCCCCCTCTACAAAGGAGGGAAAGTATTCGGAAGGAGGAGGAGGAGATAGTTTTCCCTCCGATTCAGAATGTTTCCGAGAATCTTTTCAAAAGCACGCGTGGTATTTCTTCTGGTATGTGGGCACGACTTTACTGCCAGAATGCCGCTGTTGAAATATATGTGGCTTATTTTACGGTGGTTTTACTATGGATCACGGTTTTAAAAGGTTCAGATTTGAGTGACAGGTTTTAAGTTAATTTGTGGGAAGTTATTCTTCAAGCCAGCACAGCTCAACTAAAAAAGGTCATATTTACATATCATTCCCCCCCACCACTTCAAAACAGAGCTTTAGTTTCCCCCCCCTCTAATAGTTGATTGGTGGGTTTTATTGGCACAAGGGCCGTATCTTGCCAAATTCCACCAAACACTCGTTTTCTTATAAGGATTCTAGTTATTATGAAAAAAAATTATTTTATTACGTTATGTGTGATCCAGATGTAAAGCGAAGGAAGAAAAAAATTTGGTTCAGAAGGCAGAGGGCCGAAAATAGGGAAAGGTCACTGAGGCATAACGGAATGAGCATCACCTGTGTTTACCAAAGACAGTAATCCTCATAAAAGAGAGGAAAGATTTGAAAAATTTTCTGGAATTCGTTGTTCATAAACTACTGTATAATGTTTTTAGAATTAAAACCTTCATTCTCTTTCTCTCACTCTCTTTTTGGAATAGAAATCTTAAAATGCTCTGTAAATGCAGTTGAAATTCAAATTTCTTAAAAAAAAATGTCCAGTATAAACTTTTGATTTCGAATGCTTCGATAACCCTTTAAAACCCTCAACATTATACTTTAGATGACAGCAGTAATGAATTATAACTCAATTACCTCAAATTTGTTTTTTACTTCTTAATCTTTAATTAATGTTCGGTATAGAAGCAGCAGTTACATATTGATGTCATTCTTAAGTAAAATAAATGTATTCTATTTAGAAACAAAATTGAGAAGAAAATTTTCTGTATATCGATAAGATGTTTGAAAAAACTGAATTTCATTCATGTAAAATAGCTGAAAAAATATGACTTATTCTATTGGATAAGTAAATCATTATCAATTTTTTTTTTAATATGTGTCACTGAAAAGTATCACTGAATTTATTGCGAGTAACTGTGTCTAATTTTCTAACGACCCTCTTGGTTAAAATATTATTAGGGATAAGACTAACATTGAATATGAATTCCCTTTGCCCTGTTTGTTGCCTTAATTTCATATTAAAGATTTTATTTAAAAAAAAAAAAGGGGGGGGTAACTTAAAATGTGTGCGAGATTTTTTTTTTTAAAGACCTTTTTTAAAGTAGTTCCTAATCAACAAAATTTCGAAAAACAAAAAAATGCTTATCTTTTGAACAACGAGATACTGGTTATAAATGTTCATTGTGTTTATTTTTGTATATAAATTAATGTTCTTTGTAGCAAATACTTGGAATGAAGAGACAGGAAATGAAATTTAAGTTTAAAAAATAGTTCTTGGAACCGATTATTCTTTTTTTTTTTTTTTACAAAGTTTTAAACGGATATTCAGTAGAAGTGCTGTATGCCAACTTTTATAAGAGTCGAATTTTTATACTAAAATATTAATTGTGTAATAAATTTTATTGTGATTAATAATTACGTAAAATTAACGCGAATAATAAATGCTTACTTTTTACTTCAAGGCCACTCTACACTTTACATTCTCAAATTTTCACGCTGAAAAAAAAATTGCATTTTACTTCGAACAAAAAAATGTGGAAAAAGAAACACATTCCAATTAGAATAGTTCTTTAAAAAAATTAATGTTATGAGTCTTATCAATCTTAAAATGTTTTCATTATAAGCATTTAATTCATATCTATTTGTATGTAACAATATTCAAAAATAAATTTAAGAAACATCTTAATGAATTATGATTCAATGCTTCACAATAGAATAACATTGTACAAAACATATGTACATTTGTAGATTCTTCTCTCTCTCTCTCTCTTCCCCCCCCCCCCAAAAAAAAAAAAACAACATTTCGATTATAAAACAGTACTGAATTTCTGAAAAATTCCCCGCTTAACTTTTAAGCCGAAAAACATGATCTGCCATCTTTTTGTAAGTTGTTCTTTTAAAAATGCACTTCATTATAGGTATATTGCTGTGTTTATTGCCTGCCGATATATACTAATTTATAAGCTGCTTTCTCAGAATTTTTTTTTAAGAGCTTATTTATGAGAATGGGATAAAAAGGACATACGAAAATTGAATTATAAAAATTGAAACATATGTGCCCCACCATAGAGAAAAATATCTCTGTAATTGTGTTTTTCTCAAAATAAGTTCTTTTTTTAAGATTCTGGTTAACATTCCTAAATAAATAAATAAAAAAAAAAGGCTTTATCCATTAAGCCCAATGTTTGCACATTATGACAGGGATTATTTTATTATACGATGATCATAGTTTTTTTCTAATAAACACCTATAAAATTTGAGTATTACACAATATGTGTACAAAAATTATGGGGTAGTTAATCATAAATATTTTAAATTTTTTTAACTATAATTATAGTCATCGTATAGAACATTATGACTATATATGGTGCGCAGTTTTCAAGGTTATAAATTTTATGTATTTTGTACAAGATATACCTAAAATTAAGTTCACGTTTTACAAAAAATAAATGCATCTTTTGATTATTAATTGCTCATACATAATTATTTATGTAAATGTGATTTTTTTTTTTCACATAAAGAGATACGTACATAAATACATGTATATATCCAATGTTAAGATATGACATCCATTGCTTTTGATTTTAAAAAAGAGGGTTACATTTGGCATAAAATGAGCTTCTTCTCGACGATGCCTCAGTCAAATCAATGCAAGCTTTACTACCTTTTTATTTATCTGTTCGATATGTCCTATAAATGTTTATATCTGGGAATTCCCCTCCCCCATTAAAATTAGCTATAAAAGAGAGAGAGAGAGAGGAAAAACATTGGGGGGGGAGGGAGATTGTTTCCCAAATAGTTTATAGCACTGGTTAACGAAAAATAATCATGATCGTTAAATTTAAAATACTTTTAATAGTAACCTGCTCATATCTAGTAATTCGATTTCTAAAATGAGTTACGTCTAAAAACACTTATCCCGATTCGTTGGGAGAAGAACACGTGAGCTTGTTCCGACGTATTCAAATAAAGATTATTAATTGGCGAGTTAATAACGAGGGCATTGCGTGAAATAATGAAATTTCATCGGATACCAAGCGGTAGCCTTGGCATTAAGGATAACCGTATGTTTTAAGTTTACTAATTTGCAAATTTTCGAAACATCTGCGGCTTCAGATAAGAAAACACCTGCAACTTGTCTAAAAAATCGTTGCATCATTGTTTAAAACCAATGACGCAAGCAGAATAAAACATCGAAACAAGCTAATAAATACAGACATTTGTATTTTTTGAATATAAAGATTTAACTGAAGGTTGTATTTAAAGCTCCCAGCTACCCGCCATTTTGATTTCGTGAAGGTAATGTTGATCCCATGGAATTTCTATTTTCCTCCTCAAATCTAGACTATTTTATCTTTTTGAATGAAGTGAGGTGCAACAGAAAGAGTAGAAAAAAATTAAAATTTCAGTGGAATTACATTTTCTTTCCAATTTTTTGATAATATTTTAAAATAATTTTTAAAGACTGGAAAACTCGCAAACGAATCATTAAAATATGGCTAAAATATTTTTGAAAATTGGATTAAAAATGTACTTTCACAGAAACCTTCATTATTTTTCACTCTTTCGAAAGTACTTTATTGCTTCAAACAAATTATATAACCTACGTTTGAGAAGGAAAGTCGAAATTCCATAGACATTATATTCACAAAATGTTAATCCTATGGAATTTCGACTGTAATTTTCTTATCTTTACTATTCGATCTATTTCAATGTAATAAAATGTATATGAAAGAGCAAAAAATAATAAATGCTTCTGTGGAATTACTTTTTTCCTCCGATTCTTAAGAAAATTCAAAATTATATTTTAAAGACATGAAAATTTACAAATAGATCATTAAAATAGGGGTAAAAATATTTCTAAAAGTCGGAAGAAAAAAAGTAATTTCTCAGAAGCCTTCCTTACTTATTTATTTATTTTTCACTTTCAGATGTACTTTATTACATTCAAATAGTAAAGATTTGAGAGCAAAAGTAGAAATTTCATAGGATTAACATTAAGTTCGCGAAATCAAAATGGCCGGTAGACGGAAGCCTTTAATGAGATTTATTGTCATAGGTTTGCACTTCTTAGCACAAAAACATTTATTTGTATTTGGATACACCATTTGAGAAATAAAAAAAATTAAAGTTTTTCTTTTCTTTTTTCTTTCTTTTTTTCATTTCTCTCTCTCTTTGGAAAATATTTTTCCTATACATAAAAGGAGTTTTACTGTTTGTTTCACAAATTATGTTATAATTTTTGTTTCCAAAACATTATTCATTTCACAATTGTCGGCTTAAGAAACAATACCTATTCTTATTGCATTTGTATCATAATATAAATCTGTAGTAATGAAATTTATTCTCTATTTTTCCGATGGATATTTCGGAATTCATTTTTTCTTATTCTTTGGATTTCAACAATTTAGTATTTGGCTAGTTTCACAAATCCTTAGTTTTAGCCTAAATAACTATATGCATTTATTATCAAATATACATTTTTTTTTTATTTCAAAAATCTCCCTCCATTTTTTAAACAAATAAATTTTTTTTTTTTTTTTTTTAAAAAAAAAAAATTCAATGATTTTTAGTCTGATCCTTTTTAAATTCTTGATTTAATTTAAAAAACTATACATATTTATTGCCAAACATATATTTATCTCTTTTTTTTTATTATTCCATAATGATTTTCCCCCCCTATTTTCGAAAAAGCTTTTATTTTATATTTACAATGTGGTCTTTTTCAGATTATCTATATTTTTGCCTAAGTAACGACTTAAATATAAAATCTTGCATTATACCATTATATATTTTGAGTGAATTCATATTCCCTATCTGTGCGAAGCCAGTAAAAGAGCATTTTTAGCACAAAAAAACAAATAAGTCACAGCCGTTCTAGATATAAATGCTAAAACATATTTTTAGACTTCAAAAATTCTTGAAATAAACAAGAGTTATCTTATTTGACTAGATTTCGAACAACACAGCTGATTATTTCACCCGTTTCTTATATATATACTTCAGTAAACATCTATTTTAAAAAAGAAAATACCTCCCACTACCAAACATTGAAAAATCCCTTTTCCCCCTACATATGGAGGCAAAGTACCCATCTTTTCTAGAAAAACATTTGTTCATGGCAGGTTTTGTATGCTAAGCCAATTGAGGAATGGATCACCCAACAGCGAACAGGAAATAATCCTTAAAGATTTTAAGATTTTGATACAAACTTTCCCCCTCCACTCTGATGGGAGTTTGAGGCCCAGTCAGTCTCCATTAACTCTCAACCCCAGATGTGTGTACTAACTCAGGAAAAAGTATTTTAGAACATTTTTCGTGGGGAGAAGTACCTGCCTCTCGGGAATTTTACCCGCCTTTTATTTTTTTAAGAAATTTCTTTTGTGTTGCACAGGCACTTTTATGGTTCATTTTGAGAGTTTTTTTTTGTTTCTCGAGTTTTTCCCCCCTTCTCTTTTTGGAATTATTTCAGCGACTTAATGGCATCGCTCTTAATTTATTCTCGCCACCACGTATCGATTAAAATTAGCTTCTAATTCGTAAGAAGTATTCGGAAATGACTACTTTTTTGGGAGGGAGAGGAACAAGAACGCTGTTTACGTAAACAAATATTTCAAAGAACATGTGTACATGATTTTCTTGACTTACACCCGAATTCCATTCCAATCAGCAGAAGGAAAGTCGAACGAGTCGGTTGTCGGACAGACTGTACGACTATAACACAGTTTATTAAAACTGAATTTATCCGTATATATTATTAGTAGTAGTATAAAATATTATTACAGATATTAGAACATACTAGTTATGAACTATATATCAACTATTTTCAGTTGTTGTAGGAGTTACACTAAATCAACACCAACTCCATGGATTTATGAATAAAGAGATCAATCAATCTGTCGAATTAACTAGAGATATATCAGAACTAAAATTAGAATTGTTTATTAAAAGATGTCCCTGCTGCAACAAACTGCTACCATGTTTCAAACTGTGTGGAATTAACAATATTCAACAATTATTATTATTTTTTTTTGACATACGACAGTTACGAAAACAGTCATTACAAAATAGCAAATGATTTCACTCAAACAAATATAATTAAAAACAATTGCATGAAAAATAAAATTAATCAATTGACAAATGATATTTTGGGGAAGTTATTAATTGGAATTTCAAAGAGTATGTAAATGCTTATTTTTTACTCTTTTCTTTGAGAATCGTTTTGCATACAAATGAGAGTAAATAATATTGCAGTGAATTTTTAAAAATTTGAAAGTGTTAATTAAAATCAGAATTTTTCGATATGGAAATTGACAGGATTAAAATTAACCTTTATGACCTTTTTTAAAATGAATCTGAATATTTTTAGTTTATGAAGAGAATATAACACAGTAGAAAGAATTATATTTAAAAATATAAAGTTTTGAAAATTTCAAGGAATTTCAACTAATGTGTCAAATTAGGAACACATATATAACATGATTTATCTTTGTCACACTATTACATTATGCATATCGGTTCCAATTTATCATTATTTATTAAGAGGCAATTTAAAATTTCTACTTTTTTAGTTCACAAAAAATAATATCAGCCAATATTTCTGAAACTAAAGGCAAACATTCAGTTATAAGCCAAAAAAAGTAACAGAATATCAACGTTTCTGACACATATTCTTTTGTCTTAAAAGATCAAAAATTCAATATATATTACTTATTGCAGTAATAAAATAATAACTTTTCAAGTTAGTATGACAAATATTTCAAATACAATTTACATTATTATAGTTAATTTAGAATTAATTTTATTATTACTACTATTTTAGAAATCATTATATTCTCCCTACATCTGTCAAAGAACAAACATTTCAATTGAAAAAAATAAAAAAGCATGCACGTTCATTCCCCCCCCCTCCCCGTCTTTACATGTAACTATCTGACAATATTTTTCAATAATCGCAACGACAAGTCTATAGAAGTTCATATCGTAGAATAACATTATTATTATAAACTGTAAGAAATTATTACAATCGAAAAATTCTGAAATTTTAGACAGTAGAATGAAATTCATATTAAATAGAATTAGTTTCCCCCCCCTTATTTAATGTAACATATACAGATATAAAGATAAGTTGAGCGGGATAATTATTTTACTCGTACAAGAAGAATAACTTTAACTAAGCTTGAAATGAAATATTTCATTTTCGAATAAGGTTTGCATCTTGTTGACATTTTAAGTTGAATTCTGAGGGGAAAAAAATCACTTTGCTTACTTTTTCTAAAATAAATTTAATTTGCACTTGATTCAAATACGTTTTGATTGAAAACTAATGCGGACTAGACTTTTAAACACTTTATGAGCAACACAAAATAAAGGAGATTCAAACATTAAATTTTATTTCTTGATAATGTTTCAAATAACACAATAAAAATCTAGAAATTTTTGAATTCTTAAAGAGGTTCTAAGTTATTTTTAATTTTCCAAAAAAATTCCATTAAATTACTTTTATAAAAACGGATCAAAAACGGACTTAATAAATTTCACAGTTCATGTTTGATGTTTAATGTTAAAAAAAGAAAGAAACAAAAATTTTGCAAATATAAATAATTTTACATAATTTGATTACATTAAATAATCATTACTTAAATAAATGCCTAGAACAAATTAGAGATATAATATGTAACGTCATTTATTATAATAATATATCAAGATACATTTAATCAAAAAAAAAAAAAAAAAAAAACGTTTGGAAAAACGCTAAAGTACTTTAAAATGTTACAATATTTTAAATTAGAAATAGTCGAGAATTGTTCGTGTATCAAATCTGTCTCTGATGCAAATTGTGGTTTTATAATTATAGTCAATGTTTTGTTGAGTGTTTAGAGAATAATAATAAAAAATTACACCAATGTTGTCGATCGAAAAAGATTCTGTAAATATATTCAGCGTTTTCCCTAATTTTTCGGAACAACTATTCTAAATGAATATTAATAATTTAAGTACGAAACAGTTACGTGAAGAAATTATTTGCATCGAGTCATATTTGTGATAAACTTTATTTATTTATTTTTTTGTTTAAATTCTGTCATTTAACGAGATAAATTATAGATTTTTATGAATTCTAATACAATCGCAATTTTTTCAAAACACGAAATTTTAGTTTATGGTTATGACTCAATAAATTATTCCACACTCGGATTCGTATTTATTGCACTAATTAATTGAAAAAAAGTCTTCGGAAAAGTACAAGTTTACTCGAGTAGAGGAGGGAAAAAATGTCGGGAGTATTAGAGACCTGTCTGCCAATGATTGGTTCTCCAAAACAATAGAATTTATAGAAAATTGATAGTATTATAGATATTACCCAATTCCTCAAAACTCCTCAAGGTCTCTGGGTAACAACAATGTATGGGATGATATTGTAATGTAATGTTATTTCTGTCATGAATAAAATGATTATAATGAATAAACATATTATATATATATTATTAAAATAAAAATATATATAATTATGAAACTTTTTTCCCAAATTTTTAAGCCAAAAAAAAAATCGTTTGGCCCCTCACACACATTAATATACAAGCCCAAAACGATAGATTCTGTTGGTCTTTTAAAGCTCAGTTCCAACAAGTGGTTTTCTCCCTAAAACAAAAGCTAAAAACAAAGCCTCCGCGGAGCGATCCATCCTCTCTTCTACAGCATTAATCTACGGCGACTTAAGCCTAAGCTGGCCGCAATCCTCCGCATGAGTAATGGTGTCTTTTCGCCGGAAACCTAGGCTCCGTTCGCCGCGACCGCACCAGCATTTTTTCCGTTGCGAGCATTTTTTTTTTCTCTTTTTTTTTCTCACTTCCCTCCTCTTTCTCGGCAAAACGACATTTTATTTGTAGGGGGTTGACAAATAAGGAGAACTATTAATTGTGCAAAAGGGAGGCGAGTGAGTGTCGTTCATTTATTATATCGTTTGCAACAGGTGAGAATCGTTTGTCAAAAGCGGAGGAAGCCGTGTCTGACGATAATGACTTTATTAACTTGACCTTCTCCTCTCCTCCTCCTTCGGGGCTCGAGATTTATGACTCTTTCCCGAATGCGACTTTAATGGACTCTCGGCCGACCCAAGAAACGTTTAAGAATCCATTGCGTGGCTAATAATAGTAAGCGCGCGTGCTCCCTTATATTAGTCACATTGGAGTATTTGAGGACGCAGATTTGCGGAATGTTTGCTTTCTGAAAGCAGGTGATTATATTCAAATCTTGTTAGTATAAAAAGACATTTTTATGTTTTAAGAATATGGAATGAAGCAGTTGAAAGAAAAAAAATGGTATCAAAATCATATTAAAAGAGATACTATTATTCCCCCCACCCCCTCATGTTCAGTTTTGTCAAATAAAAATAGACAAAATTTCTTTAGATATTTATGATGATTATCTCAATTGCTCGTTTTATAATTACTTGGGAATGCATAATAATTCTAACTTATAATTTATTATGTAATTCGCTAGATATAATAGAAGGCGATTTGTTCCACAGGAACTAAAAGATGAAGAAAAGATATTTAAAAAAAAATTAAAAAAAAAAAAAAAGTTACATAATTGACCATGAGATTCTCAGCTGCAATTGTAATGGTTGTCTATGAGATAGACAGTTTTTTTTAATGAAAAAGAAAAAAAAAATTGATGAGAAATATTTTATTCGATAATTCAAAAAATATCTTTAAGAATAGGAAAACATCTGTACGGCAAAATAATATTACAATTTTTAAGATTAAGTATCAGTTTGAGCAACAGTAAGCACAAAAATTGTTTTTTTTAAAGGAAAAAAAAAAGACTATATCTAAGACCTATCAATTCATAAAAACATTCTTGAGGTTGACTTCACTAAATGTGAAAGAATCTGAACAAAAATATGAACTCGTTTCCGCAGACAGAAAAATGTTACGATTTTAATATAAAATCATAAGGTTGAAAAAACATTCGTATTTTTACGATGCTACGTCTTTAAAATTTAAAAAAAAATCTCTAAATATACTGTTCTTTATGCTTTACTACAAGTATGTAAAACTCACGAACTACAACGAATATATTTGTGGCACAGCTAACATAACAGTGTGATTTCTATTTATTTCTTCTCATTTTCAGCTTTTTTTTTTATTTTCTTATAATTATTGATAGCCTACTAAAACATTCGCCAATGGACTATTATTAATCGTGTAAAATCAACCCAAACCTCAACTCACAGCTGCGAATATCTTCCTAACCTATTATAAAATAATGCCTACCACGTCATTATTCTTCTACTACTTTGTTTACTGGATTATAGCATCAAATATTCCATTTTCATATAAATATGTTTATTTATATTCCTTTATTCATTTTGGTGAAGTTATTCTGTGTCTGCTAAACGAAAAATTATTGATAAATAGTTTGGTATTTCTAAGAAGAAGGAAAATTGGGGTATTTTAGACATAAAATATAAATAAATTTGCTCTAGATATAATAATATATAAACATACGTTAAACGTCGCTATGAATTACATTAGAACTGTAATATAAACCACAACGAACATTACTTTTGATATGAAATTAATTAAACCACTGTCATAACTACTGATTTCTACTTGTCGGAAACTGCCCTGTAGCTTGGTCTGAGATCCTTACTTAAACATATGAGTCTGTTTGGCATTATAGTATGGGAGGCATCATATTTTATGCTAGATCAAATGAAACAACTCAGTCAGAAATGAGTAGTAGTATGAAATAAGTTGCGCTTTCTGTAGGATATATTGGAGCTTTTTTCTCCCTGCGCCTATGCTTTAACATTGGTCAGATATTTTAAAGAAAAATTAAGATTATTCAAAATATATTTTTTTTAATAATTAACATTGCATATCAGTTTTAGAGACATCGAGGGAAGTATATGATTGGTAAAATATAAATAACTTTCAATAAATAATCCCTTAGATAGATCAAAATATCCCCCTTGGAATATCGTCAATATATGAGCCGCTCAGAAGCCAATGCGGTTAAGTCCAAAACACAAAAATTGAGAAAATTAATGTTTTTTGATACATTAGTTTTTAAAATTCTTGGTTTATTAATTTAATTAGAAAAGTGAATAAAGTCTTTTTTCGAGGTGTAAACTCTGCAAAAAAACAAGATATGTACAGGATGTGTAAATAAAAATGTAAGTATTTATTGAAATATTGACAGCATCTTAAAAATTTTAGGACTTATACCTTTTGGCAGCCGAAAAAGATAAGAAATTCTAATTAGAAGTAACGGTTACAGTTACTTGTTTTTCAGTGTTACCAACAAATATCGAAAGAAGAAGAATAATTTAATTTTTATTTTAAAGTTTATGTAAAAAAATATATTGATAAAAGATGGACTTATTCACAATGGCTTCTGAAATTATTATACAATATATTCAGAAGCTATTAAAAAAAGGGCTGTCTAACCTAGAAAAAAGTAACCAACGAGTAAATCCTTTAATAACTAAGAAGATTATTATATATTTCATCAAAATTTCCAAAAATCAGAATATATCAAAAAATGGACTTAACCGCATTGGCTTCTGAGCGGCTCATATCAGAGTCTAATTGAACATAACCTAATGCAAAGATTTTACGTTATTGTCATTTTATGGTTTACCAATATATAAGCCGACTGGTAACAACTCTATAACAATTCTATTCAAAATATTATGCCAACATAAGACATTAGTTTTTTGTAATAGTTTAAATGTTAACGGAATAAATTAGTCTGTAAAAATTTTGATCTATATTTGTAAATAAGAAAATTAGCTCATTACTTGTGTGTGAAATTGAAGTAAAATTGAAATACTTGATAAAAAGTAAAATATAAAGGTTACAATACAATAATTTAAAATCTGTGAGCATTACACTAACCAACGACTTCATTTTTCAAAGGGAATCATAATTTATTCCGGGTACATAGTTGGCAAAGTATTCATCTGAAGGAACTAGAATTATTTTAATATTTTCTGTTTCATAATAAGAACATATATTTTTCTTTATGTATGGGACATTCTTTGAAAACAAAACTTTGCATTTGCTTGCTTTCAAAATAACTTTAAGCAACGTAGTTTGTTTACTAATATTTTAAACCAATTACATTGCATAGCTTACAATAGTTTTTCTCACCACGAAAACTATATGTTATATAACTATATTTTTTTCTCCTATTTTAAAATTTTTTATACTTAATCAAGAAGTTTGGCTTAAAAGTTCTAATAAACAATTTTTGGTAACCGCTTTAATTCAATTTATATATCTTGTAGTATATAATTTTAAATATACACGCTTTTTTTTTTTCCATAAATGATATATCAGCCTTAAATTTAAAATAAATAATTACAACTGTAGAAGAATACTGACTCTTGTAACAGTTCCTTCCTTATTTTACCTAAGTAGTTACGAAAAACTGGTTTTTGTAATTGCAAATCGATTGTTTTAGATTTTTTTTAATGCTTATTTTTTAAAACGACATTGCACAATTTATCAGAGTATATAATTAATGCTTTTTTCCCCCATCACCTTTGTTCGCAAAATTTGGATAGTATTATGATATTGGTGATGTAAATTTTTCAGCTCTTTGCAATTTTCTGAAAATTATTGCATGTTTATAATTTTAAATGTGTTTATTTAAGCGTCTCCCGATCTATTTGGTAATCTTATTTTCTCTCGGTTTCTTGTAATGTTTTGTTTAAGAGAAATGCTTCGAAAATACTATTTTTTCTTAAATCTATCGCGAAACTCGATTACATTCTTGCGTTATTTGGCATACATTAATAATTTAAAATGATTTTCAAACCTTGACGTCTTAGTTAACAGACGGCAAAATGTGTCCTTTTGTGATTTTGTTGTTAAAATATAGAGGGCTATTCACTGATTCCATAAATATATTATTTGCAATAGTTTGATAAGGAGAATGGTAAGAAATTGAGTTATAAAATTATAAACAAACGTGTCAAGTAATAGAAACAATTTTTTTGTGTATGTTTTTCTTAAAATGAAATTTTTTTCAGGATTTTGGTACACTTTCTACGTATCTGTTTTTTTCTTTTGTGTTGATGTTTTCCAAATTCTAAAATAAGGTTATTTCCTATATTGTGAATGTAATTTTTCCCAATAAGAATTCATTAATTATAAGTATTGCACAATATTTGTTTCCAAATATTTAAATTATATTATGTTTATTAAGAACTTTATACATTTTTAAAGTTATTAATGCTTTGGAATTTATGTTAATATGTACTGAAGGTGCTTTACTTACAAATGTGAATCCCTTTATTGATTATTATTTTCTCATACATCTTATTTATTTATATAAATGTGATTTTCACAACATTAACAAATACAAAAGTATACAGATATCTCAATTATGTCTTTCGTTGCTTTTAATTAAAAAAGGGAATATATAAATTTGGTGTGAACAAAGCTCCTTTTTCTTGTCGGAGATCTTAACCGTTTTTTGCTTCCATATGTAACAGATTATTATATAAAGAAGTACATTTCATTGATTTATATCTGTGACAGCTTTATTATATAGTGTACTCAACACCATGTTATTTAAGGTAATTGAGACTAAAATACTTCAAATTTTGCATTTTTTGCTGTTAAAAATAGAGGGCATTTCACTGATTCCATAGATTTATCATTTATGAGAATTTGACAAGAAGAACGCTAGAAAACTGAAATTTAAAATTGTAAACATACCCCGTTAAAGAGAAAATATCAATATTCGTATTTTTCTCAGAACAAGTATTTTTCAGGATTCTGTGGTACACACTTTCCATAATTATCCATAGTACAGATTATTATGCACATTGTGAAATAAGGTTATTTCCGAAGCAGAGAACATAATTCTTTTACATACGCACTCATACATTTTAGGTATTGAACTGTATTTTTATGAAAATTTAAGAAAATTTGAATCATAAAATTAAAAAATTTCAAAATGTAAAGTTTTAAATTATAATTTATTTTCAGCGTATAGAATGTTATGTTTCTAAGTGCACTGCTGATTTGTAAACTTTTAAAAGCAGTCGATTTTTTGCCAGGCGTGCCTTAAGGTAAGTACATGTAATCCATAGCAAATGTAAATACAGCTATGGAATGCTATTTGCTCATGCATAATTATGCATTTTTATTAATGTGATTTTCTTTACATTGATACATACATAACTATACAGATATCTCGATGTTTAATTACGACTTCCGTTGATTTTAATTTTAAAAAATGAGGATTGCTTAGACAAGGTATAAAATAAACTCTTTCTTTTTCTTGTGAATGTCTTCACAGTTGCCTTACAAACATTAAGAAATATTTTATAAAAATGTTTTATAAAGATAAATTTACTTTCTGTAATAGATATTGAAGAATAGAGGTATTTCAGATTTTATTTCGTAGAATTCAGAGAAAAGTAAGAGGCAGTCTAATTTGCAATTAAACTAAAAGTTTCATAGACACATTTTTCATTTGTAAGTGTAACTTAAATATAATCAATTCTCCATTTATGAAAGATAAGGCCTTTAAATTTTGAAATCCCAGAATTATATAAGTCAAATTTCAAATACAATTTAGTGGTAACTTTTTTTTCACCATTAAATGAGTGTCAAAACTATTACTTGTTTTTAAAGATCTTTTAGAAAAAATCCTAATTATTTTTAAATAAAATATTATGATAAGGCTTGAATACTCTTACGACATTTGAGTTAGTTTCTCAGTCAACATTTAGCAAAGGAAAATCTAAAATATTTATCGTTGTTCGGAGGATAATTCTTGGCGACCGAACTGTTCTATTCATTCATACTTAACAATGCGTACGCATGTTTACGTTTAACTTTAAAAGAAATTAACTTGAGAACACAACACCATCGTAGCGTAAATGAAAACTATAAAACCACTATAATTATTCTGCTCAGAAGCTGTAAAGTTTTTTAAAATATTCATTGTGGTGAATAAAGAGTTGTTATATTTTCAAAAAATCCAAATAAATGACATAAAATGTGTGGTATTTGTTCTTTCCAAACACATGAACACCGAATCGAGTTCAGGATTTTTTAAAAAAACTTTTTTCAAATTAATAAATAGGGAATAAGTAATTACATCATTTACCGTTAGTTACAAGATTGAGAAAATTAGAAGTTCTCTCTTTTTTTTCTTCTTCTATTTCTAAAATTGCTATATAATATTTAAGTTCAAATAAATAATATTATATAAAGAAGTCAGAAGAATTGAAGTGACAAAATATTGAAGTTCAAATGACAGAGACAGAGTTTTATTGTGCAAGAACCAAATACCTGAAAACACGTGAAGCAATTAACTTTGATCATAATTTTAATAATTTTTATATCATCAAAAATAGTTGCAGTGAATTAAGGAGATTAAGTATGAAATTTCTCTTAGATAAAGAGAAAGTGATTAGCATGAAAGATTGAAAGATGTTTTATACTCAATTACTTAACAAGAAACAAGCGATTATTAGAAAAATATTCGTAACCCGTTTTCTTGTGTTCAAGTTTAATTTTTTGCAATTTTTTTTTCATTCTCTAAACGCGAGATGATAATGTTTAAAATAGTATACACATTTTCCACTTCCTAATTCGGTTTTGAATCTCAGGTATTGTTTTTTTTTTTTTTTTTTTGTAATACAAGAAAGTTGCAAGAAAAGAGTTTTACGAATCAGAGCTGACGAAAATTATTTGAAGCACAAATTTCAAAACTAAACGACATTTCACCATTCATAACGCATATTTTTAATTACCATTCATACACTTTTTTTCTGAAAACTTATTTATATGAACAATCTACATAATAATATTCATTGATTGAAGTAATACATAATAATATTCATTGCATTCTTTTGATGAAAAATTGATTCCACTAAGATCATAGATGAGAACAATTTACCTTTATGTCTTAATTTAAACAGGTTGCTCTCGTCTTCTTCAATTGATTCATTTTTCATTTATATCACACTAGAAGAATCACGCAGACTACTGGCGATGGGTCTCGCAATTTTAATTTACGGTCAGCGTCTGAATTGGCTCCCTCTCTCCTAACTTCCACACTCGGACAGATTTAACGTTCTCTAACCCGCTACACGATTGTCTTCAGAGAATAAAAACAAAAAGGTCGAATCCACTACCCTGCAGTTTTGAGTTCATTATTCTTCTACCCTATCTTCCTTCTAGAAACGGGGAATAAGTTATAGGTTGGATGTCTCTCTGTTAGCCCATTGCGTACTAATTGAACTAACAAAATAAATATGGAGTTATAGGAAGAAATTTCAGTTATTTGATTGATGTGCAAAACGATCTCCCACAGCATATTGCATTCTAATTGAACAAAACAAATAACGAATATGAATACAGAATGAGATGTCTGTTATTTTACTGTTCCAATGGTCACCCACAGCCAACTGCGTACTAACTGATTGAAACAAAAGTTGAAAGAGCAAAGCAATCTATTTACTGATACGTTGAATAAAATTCACAACCTACTTATGAATCAGTTATCCATTGCAAGATTTTCACTCAATCAAAACCACACACATAAACCAGAGTCTTCCAACAAGTCTCTATTAAAGGACGCTGATAAATGTTTCTGTGTGGCGTGGATTAATGTGAAAGGCCACGTTTTTATTTACTTTGAATAGCGATTACGGTCTTCTTTATAACAGTGATTACTGGGAAAACTAATGATGGCGACCACGCGGCCAGCAACACCATTAAGCGGGAGCGAACGCTGATGGCTTCACAGCGAAGGATATAAATGATGTTCGCAGAGTATATATAAGGCTGTGCTAATGGGAGAAGCGTGCTGCCATTTAATTAAATGAAATGTGTTCCTACAAAGTCGTTTGCGGGAAGAAAAGAAAAAATATTGTGTTTTAAGTGTCTGTTTTTGTGTTGACTAATGCACCTTGAAATTGTTTTAGAAGGTCTCGCAATAGGGTTGACTCGTGACGTGTGGACATGATGGATAATCTCTGACGTTTTAAAGGAGATCATCGGGCCCATAGTTCAGTGCTGGCAAAGATTATTGCTTGACCCTGTTGATTGTTGTCTTTTAATTTCTTAATAAAAATCATTCTCAAGTTTAAATGTTGTATAAGATGAATTTTAGAAAAAAAATTACACAAAAAATGTCCGAGATAAAACATCTAGATTGTAATTAGATTTAATGTTAATTAAGTCATTAGGTGGAATCTTGATTCGAACTCGGTGTTATGTACAGTGTTAAAAAATTTCACATAAAAATGTCAGGGTTTAAAAAAATAGTTTCAGATATTGTAAATAAAAAAAAGGGGGCGGGGAGAAATTTGGTATCTTGAACTAAAACCTTGTTAGGGCTTTATACAAAGCTTATTGCATCTATTACTTCGAAATTAAATATAGAAAAAGTTTTAGCATCTATCACTTTTTTGTAATATCACATTTTGTAGTATCACATTTTGTCCTCTTTATTTTGAATTTCTTCAATAATATATAATTGAAAAGAAAAAAAAAAAAATCCGTAAAAGACCTTAGAAATTGAGGGAGAAGGGGATAAAGACTCATAAGTTTTTTAAGTATTTTGATTCTTTCCAACACAATATAATGCAGTTTGAATAAGACCTTATGAAAAAAGGAATTAACTGATCATTAAGAGACGCCTGGCAGTGATCCAGACAGTATTTTGAGTAATACAATCTTGATTTCCTTTATCGCATTATTCTTCATTTATATAAATGTATAACTTTCATTTTTGCGATGAGACATCCCTCGAATTTTACAGACTTCATTTGGCAGCATTTATATACTTATATTGCATTAATTTTCTTCTTTATTTAAGTAATTGTATTAGAAATAAAATCTACTCATATAACAAACTTAACTTTTTCTTTATTTCGATTTAGTTGCACTATTATTGCATTAAATCACAATTAAGTATGGATATTCAATTCACTCATTTTACCAGGTAGTAACAAATGATTAAAAAAATTTATAAGTTATGATACTATATTAATAATTATAAAATATCAGAAATTGAGTTATTTTTTTCTCAGGAGAAATATGTAAACTCTATAGAAGGTATGGATTCAATTTTAATTTTACATTGTTTAAAATCTATAATACTACCTATTTGTTCCTGTGTTAAACCTATTTTTAATGTGTGTAGGTAAATCTCTTTGATTAATAAGTTATTCGTTGAAATTTATTTAAAATAAAAAAAAAATTCCCGATATATGTGTGGCATATCTCTTTCATTAACTATACAATTATATAACTACAGATACTACAGACTATAAAGTCACTAAACGTTCTGTAGCTATTTTAAAATTTAAAAAAAAAACGTCCCGCAGATACTATGTTCATTATCACTGCATGTGTGTTGCTTACTTTTTAAATGTAATATCAATTAATTCATTTAGCACAAAGGATCCATAAAACTTCCCTTCAATATTTTTTTTTTTTTTCATAAACTAATTTAAATAGATATTTAGGGAATCTCTATAAATAAAATGCCCTTAAATACTTTTTGACAACTTAAAAAAAAAAAGTTTTCTGCCTCGATAACATGTTTCTCTCCTACTAAGTCATACTTGTAAATTAAGAAAAAGAAATGAAGTAATTAATTGTTGATAATTCATACTTTACGCAAATAATGTAAAGCTGCAAAGTTATATTAACACCTTGGCTTTAATAACAACACAGTAATCGCGTTTATATTTCTCTCACTTTTACTAATCACTTGATCCCAAAGTTCAAGCAAAATATTACTTAATTAATCCATTAGTGTTGAAAACTATATTTACTTCAAAAAATGATAATAAAAATATTTGGATGGTGTATATTCAATTAAATCTATATGTTTTTTTAAAGCCCCTATTTAGGTACTACTGGTAATTTTGGAAGCTTAAGATATGCCAACTTAAGGATGTCAAGGATTGCTTATTTTTATAAGCTTTTTTTTTTTTTTTTTTGGGGGGGGGGAATGATGATTCACACTTTAAATTATATATTTCTTTACATAAATATTCACTAACACAAATCAAGTTCTCATAGCACCTCTTACAAAAAATACTCATCACAGTCTCGTCCATTCTAACTTCATGTAATACGTAAACATCAAATTTAATGCTGTATTACAGACATGACATTTATTACTGCATTGTTGATTATAGTGAAGTCCCCCCTAGAATCAATATAAATTTAATGTTTTACGTCTTATTTTCGAATTATGGATATTAATAATAGATGACTTCATGAGAAACAAAATAAAATGTACAATATGAAATGCATAGGGCATGAATGGTTAAGATTTTTATATTTAGTTTCAAAACCTGAATATTCAATGTTGAGAAGCTTATGGAAAATATATAGTTGAAGCTCCTTTTAAGGTATAAAAGCTATGTAAATCATTGGCACAGACATTCTATCATTATAGGATTAACTACGACCAGTTAAATCAGATATGACGTGATGCTTTTCTTCGTCAAATACTTATGAAATTTTATTAGCCGGTTGTTAAAAAAGTAAAAAAGAAAAAAAGGGATTAACAGTAAATTAAAATTAATCATACAGTCCATTTAAGCAGACATATTTGAAAATGTTTTCTAAATAATTAACTGTAGCATCAATTTTATTTAAAAAAGAATGTGTGGTTATGGGGAAAAAATTATTAATTCTTAACTTGAACATTTTTAATAGAATTTATGACGAACCAATTAACAAAATGTTGATATTGATCAGATGTACCGCATAATTTTTTTTTATTAATTATGCATAAATTTGATATTTATAATTCACATTATTTTTGTCTTGAAAACAAATATAAAAAAAAAGGTAGTAAAATGTTTCATTAGCTAATTATAATATTTTAGCTAATACTGCTACTGTATATATTGAGAAATCGATAAATTACCAATTTTACTTTAAATAATCTAATAAATTAGTTTACTCACCTAAAATATTAACATTGTTCAAACGGATGTTTAAATCATGCATTTTAAAATGCATTGGACAATAACAGAAAAAACGATTTACTCTTAGCTAACGCGTTTTAAAATTATCAGAAAAACATTTAAAAAAATCCTAAAATATAACATTTATGCATCAAAACGGCCCAATTAAAAACTTTGAAAGTTTTTGAATGCAACGGCATGAAAATGAGATGTAAATGAGATTTTCAATACTTTTGGTATAGAATTAACGAAACCAGATCAATTGATGATTCGATATATCTTACAAATTACCAATTTAATATCGTACGCAAAAGCAAATTAAGCCTTAGGAATATTTCACTGTGACTTGAAAATCCATTTGTTTTTGTAATAAGATAATTCAATCGAATTATCTTATCGAAAATTCTTTCTTGAAAGTTATTAACACTATATATAATTGGAAAAGTGTTTATATTATTTGATAATATTAACTTTTATTTACATTTCAAAATACGCTGCAAAACTCGAAATTAGAAAAACTTGATAACTATCTTTAATTCGTTTTAAAAATGATTAAATAGGTCTTAAAGTAATTTCAAGCTTTTCTTATCAACAGGAACTGGTTTAAAACGACTTAACATTTTGCAAGCCTAAAACGCTGAATAAAAATTTAAATCTTTTGGGAGGAAAAAAAAAAGTTAAATTTTATCGAATGCTCAGACTTGTTTTAAAAGTTTTTCAGGCGATTCAAATCAAAGCATTTGTTCTGTAACTATCCGCTTATTTTAATTTCAAAATAACATTATTGCTTTTAAAAAGTGATTACATTTGTAATGTATTTATTTCTCAATGTTTAAGAGCTTCGGCATTCCTTTTTCAAATAATTCCGAACTATTGATATATATTCTTTTCGTTTTTATTAATAAATGCAAATTTAATAACTGGACTCTACATTAAGAAAAAATATCTTTAACGATATGAAATTTTAAACACAATTCAGATAGGTGAATCCTTTACTTAATTATTTGAACTAATATGACATTACACGTATCTTTAATTTGAATGAAATTGTATTGTATGAGTTTTCCATTCAGAAAAATTGTTATATAGTCTTAGATATTCCAGTAAAGAAAATCTTATAACCTTGTTTAAACTTTGCTTTGCTGTACTTCATTCTTTTAAAATTAAAATCTAGTTTTGGGCAATGCGAATTGAACAAAGGGTTAGAAAAAAATAATACGCTAAGATTCTAGAGTTAAATAAATAAGTAAAAAAAAAAAAAAAAAAAGGCGAATCAATTATCAATTAAAAATAACGAGATAAACCGAATGAGTAATACCGTGTAAAAGGTATCTTTTTTATGTACAAAAAAATTTCCAAAATATATTTTTCAACTTTCGAACCAATATTTTGAAGAACTTTTTTTTTTTTTATTTCGCATAATGTTAAAAATTGTTTTAAAATCAATCAAAAAGTTATGTCGCATGACAAATAGTTCCTTCATATCACAAATATTGTTTGAATAGTTTTTTTTTAAAAAATTTAAGTAATGAAAAACGTGGAAAGGAATGCTAAAAAAGAAGCCATGTTCTTAAAATTTTAATTCTTATATAAAAATTATCCGATTTTATTGAAAAAATATTTTATTACAATATACTTAAAACTTTAAATGAAATAAGGGAGGAAACTCCATAGAGGGAGGGAATTCGGGTGGTTACAAAGATACCAAAAAAATTCTCAATGTTATGAATGCTAATAAATTCGAATGAAAAATTTTAAGATGCAGTTATTTATCATATCTGATGCGAAATTGTTCCAATACGAAATTTACTCACAATTTAAGCGTTATTGATATTAAATCTCGAGTTTATCGGGATAAAATTTACGCATAAACCTTGATCTGTATAAAAAATTAAAATCACTTTAATTGTTTATGTATCATAAGAATCAACAACATGAAATGGCTCTTATTTGCATTTTCACTTGTAATAATTCTTGCACTTCTATAGATGCTTTCAACAACATTTTACTTTTTTACGTGATCAATTCCCCTCCCCCCTTCTATAAAAATAAATAGGGAAAAGTTTTAGTTCCACCTTAACTGTTACTATCATTAATACTCGTGATACAATATTACTATTACGTGAAACCTAAAAAGTAAATAAACAAAATAAAATAAACTATGTACTTGAGTTTGTGAGAAAATTCACAATAACATTACATTTTGCACTGTTGAACCTATATAAACAGTTTGTATTACACGAAATTAAAGTTTAAAGACAATCTTGCAGTTGCAAAACATGACTTACCGGGCTTTGGTATATTTCGTTTCTGCAACATCCATTTGTAAGGGGGCTCGGGTAGCTGTGGTGGCTGCTGCGGCGCTGTCCTGTGGTACGAGCTCTCTCCGTTGATTTGTTGACACTCGGTACCTGGTGCAGAGTGATGGGGCTCGTAAGCGTCCCCGTGGTAGGGCGATACGTACATGCCCCCAGGCCTGCGGTTTATGCTTCCAGCATGCTGCTGTTGCATGGCGTGATAGGATGGATTGTGGTGATGGTATCCAGTCATGTATTCCGAATTGCCTCCCAACTCGTAGTCATAGGACTGGTGGTGGTAGTAATTCTGATGGTAGTACTGGTGCTGACGATGGGAGTTGTTGGCGTTTGGGTAACACGAATTTTGACCAGCGTCCAGGTTGGTGTAGCTAAGTCCATTAGCCTCGTTGATGATCTGGGGCGGTAAGTGGCTGGCCGGCGGCTCAGCCGGCTCGGGGTAGCCGTAAGGGTGCTGCTGGTCTCCGCCGTAAAATAGCTTGGTGTCTCCGCCGCCGTAGAACAATTTGCTATCCGAACCGCCACCGAACTCAGGAAGCATTGGCGGTTGTTGAGGACAAGCACCGTAGTGAGGGTTGGTGTGGTTCATCATAATCACTCAAACCACCTTTTTCTTATCTTTGGCAATTACGAATCTTTCAAAAAAAAAAAAAAAAGAACACTTTCTTCTCCTTTAATAACAAATAAAAAGCACGCTGCCGCTGCTCCCTGGAAGAGAAAGCACTAAATTAGCTGTCTGTCTGCGGTACAGATAAATCGGAAACTAAATGGATGGGAACTCATGCTGGCTGCCGCCGTTCCAGGCCTCGGTTGACAGAAAAATATAAGGAGAGTTACAGTGGAGATCTGTGTGAGTGTGTTGAAGTGTAGTAGAGCTGGCCGGACGGGAGTGAGGGAGGGGAAAGGGGGCGAAAAGGCGGTCACGTGGTCGGCGTTCGGACCAATGGCGAGGGCTGCGCGTGATAGATGAACTGACAAGTGACTCTTTTCTTTTTTCGGCCGGGGGTTGCCTCCTTTACGTTCCGAGAAGCATGAAGCGCCGTCCAGTTTTTGCGCGAGAAACCGTGTGCACGTTGCGTTTAGAGGGAGACCACCACTTACTGGTAATCGCATGCACTGACCGCTTGGACCTGCGCGTTACCCTGTCGTCATGACAACGAGGGGAGGGGGAGGTGTCTTGCCGAAGTGAGGGGAGGGGGTCGGAAGAGAGGAAGGTATTTTCCAAGTCAACAACTGCTCCGACTGGACAACTGAAGGATTTTCTTCTTGTCTTGGAACTGATGCCCGGTCACGGTTAAGGATCTCACGGTTTTTGTTCCGGAGCCGAATTATAGATCTATCTTTTTATGCACCCCGAATCTTTTTTTAACCTGGAAATAAGAGAAAGGGACGAATTTCCGAAGCAGATCCGAGAAATTTAAGACTATGGATTCGACAGGTAAGGGATTTTAATTAAGTCTCCTTTTCGTTTGCAGAAAATAATAAATTAATTATTTTTACAGCCAAGTGTGGACCAATTAAAAAAATATTTGCTAAATTAGCCAGCCGTAAGATAGTTATCTTTTAATATTTTCCACTTAACTAGTGATGTATAAGTATCCTTAGAAGCAATGTTTATGAATGTTACTATGCCACATAAATAATAATAATAAATATCTTGGGTACGGATACTTTTATTTAGCTTTCTAAGGTGGCTTATATTTAAAAGATGACTATTTTGCTTCCGAAAGAAATATTAATTTGTTACCTCAAGAAAATAAATTTATTTCTTAGAATTATTTGTTTCTCCTTTTTATGATTATAATAGTTTGTTTGTCTGTTTCAATGTGTTTCTCTCTCTCTTTTTGTAATAATTTCAGTAATTAAAGAAAAATCGTTATTCACCTTATAAAGTAAAGATGTTAGCATATTTTCAACGAAATAAGTCATGGTAAAACTTGAATTTTTGTTACTCAAATTTTAACAACAAAAAAAAAAAAAAAAAAAAAAAAAAAAAAAAAAATGAAGCAATGATGTAAAAAAAACCCTGAGTTATTAGAATAAAGAAATATAATTCTACTTCTTACAATTAAATGGCTTTTGTCTCCATTTTTTGAATTTTACATTTATGAGTCATCTTTTGTTTTATTAAATAAAACACATTTTTTCTTAAAATTCAAAAGACTTTTCTTAATTTTAATTATTTTGATTTCTATTTTACGAATCGAATTTTGTCACAAAATGAACTTGATAATATGTAATTCAACTCGTATTAAGATAAGTTATTTTTCGTGTATATTAAAAAATTAAGGATATTTCTCACGAATTAGGTAAATTATTTTTTTTTCCAATATACATTTCAATTCAATATACATATAATTCGAGTTGCAAATAAAAATTATAATCGTAACAAAAATTTTGTATGGTCGCAAAATCCCCTACTTTTAACAGTTCAAACTTCCGTGCTTTATTTCTTCACCACTGGTATTACGCTACCTTCACTCAAAATAAAAGTATAATCCAATTTTTCCATTAGAAAAAAATAATAAATTTCAGCTAAACTAAAAGTCACGAATATTTTCCGTTGCAGAGAAGAATCCCCGATTCTAAATTTTAAAGCTGTCGGCAACATTCGAAAAATATTCGAGACAAAATTCATTTTTTTTTCTCTCCATTCTTACCTTTTCCCAACTCACACAGGGAAAAAAAGTTACTCACGCGATCTTTACAATCACGCAATTTCTACTTCCCCCTCCTCTTCTCTCTGCAACAGCGAGAAAATAAGTCTACGAAATTGTCGTTCCTTTTTGAGGCGGAGCCATTGTTACCATCCGAATCTTTTTTTTAATGTCGCCTCTTCCTGACACGTGCAAAAAACGCATTTAAGTCCACGAAAAATGCCGTGATGTTGATTCGCAGAAAACAATAATTCGAGGGAGAAAAAAAAGAAAAGAAAACACTATACACTTCAGAGTGTTTGTTGCCAGTACCAAAAGCCGTCATCCGATTCTGCTGTCACGAAAACAATAACACACCTTCACAAGAACCTTTTGTTGAAAAGTGTAAATAAAACCAATGGCATCAACTCTAGATTGAATAGCTACTGTTATTATGGTAGATATTTCCTCTAATTGTGTTGAAATTTTCAATTAGAGAGAACTGTAAATTGTATAAATCCATTAAGGAGGCACGGGATTCTGCGAATAGTAGAGGAGCAATAATTTGCTTTAAAAAAAATACTGCTAACTTTTTTTTTATCTAGCTCCTAACGGATTCTTAACATTATAAAAATATTAGTAAGAAAACATTTTTAAATTAAGCTTTTATTGAAAGATACTAATTTTCTTAAAAATGTAAAATAAGAGCTTGGGGCGTTTAATTAAGATATCCAGATAATTACCGATAAATTAAGTACCATAGTTACTTCTACAAAAGATCAAAATAAGTATTGGCTCCTTGAGCTCTTATAAATTATATATTATTTTACATTAAAAAAAACTATTTTTGTACTTTTTAGTCCATCTTTAAATAAAAACTTGATTTGAACATATTGTTTCTTATATTTATATTTATTTCATTCTACATAGTATGGATATTTAAAACTTAAAAAAAGCAATTACGAGAGCTATATGTTTGTGCAAAATTTCAACTCATTTGAACGTTAAGTGCAGGATCGGGCCCCTAACCTCCAAGTCCATCAGTGATTCAGCATACCATAGAATTATATTTCCATCGAAGATACATGTATGCAAAATTTCAGCTCAATCGGATGACAGAGATTGGGTTAAAAAATTCGAGTACAAATTTTGAAAGGATATATATATATATATATAATTTGCATACATATGCACATAAAAAAATTAAATAAAAGCTTGTAAAAGATAATTTCTTGCAACAAAACGTTGAAAGTGGAGCATTAGCTTTGTTATGAATCTTTGCTTTTAATTTTGAATTACTACTTTAAACAGATAAGGCTCTTCCTTTAATCAAACCTCAAAACCCTTTGCAAGAAGAGAAATCAAACAAATACACTTAAATAATTTAAGTATCTCATAAAAAGCAATCACTACTTATATTAAAATAAACAAATTTCTCTTACCTAGTAATTTGGATTGCAAACTAAATTAACATGTTTATGAAGATCAACATGAGTATACACATGTAGACACTAATTAGGATATACGAATTGATACGAATACTATAAATAGGTCATAAGGCATTAATTGCGCAATCCATAAGTTAGTGCATTTGGGCCCATTGACTGAAATTTTGATACAAAACATCAGTTAAGGAAGGAACAGTGACTGATCTGTGAAAAGTACCTATCTTGACTTTGAGAACCGATCGTTTGCAATTGGTGGAATTGCAACAGATTTTTAGGCGACACATTATCATAAATTAATTCAAGGCTTGATAAATCACCTAACACACATGAGGGGGGAAAAACTCAGTTCTTGCCACACACAGTTTAAGTAAGAATTATTTTAGGTTATCAAGTTTACACACAAAGGGATATTATTTTCAGCACATTGACGATCCAATCTGAAGGTGCATGAGACCATTTTATAAAAACTGGTACTCCAACACGGTTAAGTAAGATACTCATTTTTAAAGCGTGTTCAATTAATATAACGCAACAAACCATACAACTTCTAGACAATATATCTAAGGATACGATTTTCACAGGAAAAAATTTTTTCCCCCATCCGGATCCAAATAGAACACGAGACCGCACCGCACGTGAAGTGCTTTACCAATGAACGTACTTCGAATTTGCGGGGTTTTTCCCCATGGGTTCCACCACCCTCCGAGTGGAAAAGGGATCGATGGTTGGTTGCGTGCTCCCCTCTAAATCGCCTGCGTTTGATGAATATTAAGCAAAGTGAGGGGGGTACTTTAACAAGGATCAAGGGGGATTATAGAAAATGTTTCCCCTTTTGTTGGTAAATTGAAGTTCACAGAGTGCGATGTTTGTGTGTGGGGGGGGGCTTCGAAGGAGTTTGTTACGGATAAAGGATGTTTGATAAAAAGTGATTCTCAGCCTGAAGTTTATGGATTTATGGGGATCTACGAGGATTTTCCTACTCTAAAGAGTCTGCATGTTTTTTCTTCAAAGTCTTCCCCTTCCCTCCACGCGTGACGTCAAAAAGTGGTACCCAGAGACGGAACACTTTTTCAGGTACAAAAAGTTCCTGTACTCCTATCGTATTCAGAATTCCCTAGCATATAAAAAGTGAAAATGTATTGTTACACTACATTATTCTATTGGAATCGATCAATTTCTTTATTCTATGTTTAAACAATTAAAAATTAACTTGTGATGCAATAAAATATATTGCTTATTACAAGTTTTCTCTATATATATATATATATATATATATTGATATTAAATATTGATTGAACTATAGTTAAAATTATAACATATAGTTGGGAAATTGCAACTTGCTTTTGTTTTCACTATTAAGAAGGCATTTTAAAATTCCAAGAAAGGAATAATAAAACAAGCGAAATCAGAATGGCTAAAGGAAATAGACAAAAATATATATTTGAATACGTAGGTTTAAAATCAGTGTTTTCTTTTAAAAAAAAATTACGATGTACGTGATTGTATTTATTACATATCTATAAGATAACGAGTTAAAATCTTTTGTTCTATTCTCTTACAGAAAAAAAAAAAAAAAAAAAGGGAGCAGTGTTGGTAAAAATTACAAGGACATATTTGAAGCTATCACACCCCTATGCAGTGCATTAGTTTTTGCCTCATTTATGTGAGATATACGATTTACTTTAACTATTTAATCTAATTTACTTCGAGTCTTGGGGTGTGTAAGAATGCAAAATTCAGGACAAATCATTTAATTTGTTAAGGAATATTTTTTTCTTAAAAATAAACAAGCGCATATTTCTGAAATTGTGTTTATGAAACGTACTCTTTTAATAACCTGTCGCAGAAATAAATAAATAATAATAAACATACATCAGAGAAATATGATGCGAATATTGAAGTGATAATAAACAGTTAAAAAATATAGCAGAACTTCAGAAACTATTTCAAATGGGGTGCGGGATGTCAGAATATATATTTACATGTATTTTAAAAAAGACACTAAATTAAGAGAAAACTAAATCTCTTAAATATTTTATAGCCGAATGCTAAACTTACTTATGATTTTAAAAGTTAAAGAAAAACATTTCTATTTTAAGAAATAAATAGCCAAAACATTTTCGTTCTCATGTGATTAAAGGTCAGTTTCAAAATATATATATATAATTTTTTTTAACATATATTTGTATCAGCGCCCAATTAACATAAGTTTATTTGAGATAATATTGACTCACATCAATAAAAAATCGACATAATTTGCATCATAATTGAATCTTTTTCATTTAATAAATTTTGGATCTATGAGGTATCTGAATTTAAGCTCAATAGACATATACTAGATTAAATCTTTCTTCGATTGTTCCAAATTGAATAATATAAAAGTAAGTACATTTAATCTTTTCCTTTTCCTTTTTTTTTTTTTTAAAAAAATCTGTTTCAACATATGCAAACTTGAGAATAATTTTTTCCCTCTCAGAGAAAGCTAGTGTCATTACAAGTAGTGAAAACAAAATCATAGTAGTTTTTCACTTCGATGCTTGAAGATTAATTTCTAAACATATTCGGTCAACCGGAAAGTTCTGTCCGTTTGTGAGTTGAAAGAAAATAATACATTTTTCATACATTTAATAACGTTTACTGGGCAATATTATTTCCGTCGTTACTAGGATTGGTCTAAAAACATTCCAGATGAATGCATTGTGAGTAAAGTGAGAAAAATTTGCTTAATCGAATCGTCATATACACATCTCTGTTTGCTCGGAACATCGTATGTAAAAGATTCAGTCCCATTTTGGACGGAATGATAACTGGCGGTGAAAAATGGATTATTTTCGAATACATCGTATGAAAAAGAGCATACTTGCAGCATGATCTATCTGTCCGCTCCACCTTTAAACAGAGATTGAGCTTGAATGAGAACGCTGTACATATAATATGGACGTCCAAGAATCAATATATTTCGAGCATTTGAAACCTAACAAAAAGATCAATTCGGAGAGATACTGTCAGCAAATGGATGATTTTAATAAAGCATTCAAAGAAAAGAGGCCGACAATGTTCAGTATGATGCACGTTATATTGCATCATGATAAATCACATAATGTTTTGGCGATTCATAAGAAAATCACAGAGCTAGGCTGTTGCATCCACCTTACTCCTCAGACCTAGCACCCTCTAACTATCACTTGGTTATCTGCCTGCACATTTTTTTAAAGGAAAATAAAAAAAATGAAGCACACGTCAACCTAGCATTTATTTGAGTTCATCGCCTCTAAAGACGAGGCATTTTTCGAAAGTGGTATTTGCAAATTATTGTAACGCTGGTAAGAGTTCATAAGTAACAATGGACAATATACTATTGTGCAATAAATAGTTATTAAATGTATGAAAAATGTATTATTTTCCTTCACTTTTCACAAACGGACAGAACTTTTGGTAGACCTAATATATTTATTTGCCAGAATATTGTAGCATGTACTGGTATCAGGACACAATTAGGATATGGTTTTTTTGACTATACCAACCCCTAATGATACATATCATTTACGTTATAAATTGATTAAATTCATTTATTGAATTTTGGATGTTTCAGCACCTTTCCTCCAAAATCAAGCCTTCCACTCAAGCCCACCGGATTAAGAACTATTCAACAATGTTTCAAATTGTACCACATAATAGTAAATATATATATATATATTTTCTTTCTTAAACTGCTCCAACTTATGAAAATTTGTAAAACGGTGCCCCTATCTGAGAGAGAATTAGTGACTTTATAAATAATGTATTGTATCCGGTATCACGCGAATGTCTGTCGATAGCATGCCTCACGCATTGGATGCCAGCCGGCTGTGCGTTTCACGACAATGTAGCGAGCGACAAAGTCACACATTAGTGCCTCTCATCGATAATCCATCATTTTACCTTTACCTCTGAACGGAAAATGAGCTTTCAGTTCTCGGTAACCTAATCGAAAACTTAAATAAACAGCGATATCATTAAGGCTGTCTTCGCCAACAGAACTCGGAATAGATTTTCAGACAGAAAAACGCCATTACGAGGATATATTGTAAAATTATAATATTTCTAAGAAACAACTGAGATATCTACATAAAATTTATTCTGTATATTAATTGATCCACATATGCATAATGCTGCAAATTACAGCTATTCGTGCTGATTTGTTTGAGCTTCAGGAAGACATAAGCTGAAGAACCTGTGCTACTAAAGAGTTGTCGAGTTAGAAATTTATTTTTCATTTTTTTTTCATTCTTAAGACTTCTCTACATAGCTACCTATCACAGTTACAAGTTCTTCAATGACTTTCTTGACTTTTACGAGGTCGTCATGGTAGAACTCTTCACATTGAGCTCTTCGATATTGCTGGTTACTTCAATCTACGGCTTCCTGAAACCAAACAAATCCAGACAAATAATTTTAATTTGCAACATTATATACACAAGGGTCAATTAATATATCGAATAAATTTTATCCAGATATCTCGTTTTCCTCAAAACAATTATTAAAACTACACGAAGGCCCTTCGAATGATACATAGATATCACAGAATGCTTAAAAATAAAATAGAAAATCTAGAGGAATACGAGCCGAGGAGAGGCTCGTATACCTACTATTGTTGAAATTTATTATTGCAATTACTGAGATCTCGATTGGAATTATTCCTTTGTGCTCAATTACGCTTAAAATTTTTGTCTTTCTGAAAACTGCGTTAGATAAACAATATCTTTTTGTATATTTTTTTTATCCTATTAATATTTTTAATTTTACTTAAATTCATTCGAATTTTTAATTTGTCTTAGATATTGCATAAATTATCAAGAAATTAGAACATGTCAAAAGTGATGAAAATTAATACTAGATTGTATTCTATAAAAAGACTCACAGATGGAGAAATTTATTTGCATTGTATTTCGATGTAAATAATCATTTTTCTACTCAATAAATATTCGACGCTTAGTCGTTGAAAATTAACTTGTAACGTAAAATTATTTATTGAAAAGAATAAAATATTTTTATTGGATCAAATTCAACTCGAATTTTTCATTTGTTTCATCAAAAATTGATACCTCTAAAAATGGTAGGAAAAGGTTTGATCAAAATAAAAAACGCCATTAAAAATTTGAAATATCAAAAACAGTTTTGAAAGTTATTTTATACAAAGAGAATAAATGATTCTACGACAATATAATCAGATTTGATAAGGTAGTAGAATATTTCAGAAGTTTATGCAGTTATAATGCAATATATAAAAACATGTTATTACACCTGCACTTTTCAACTATGTGGTCAACTTTTATAGTAAAAGATAATCTTCAAAATTTAATTACCTGTATGATAATTGCAATTTAACAATCAGCAAACAAAACTTGATAATTTTCAAATTGCTGTCTAAGACCTTATCTTTTACTATTCGCAAAATGTATGGGTTCCAAGCTTTGCTTTCGCAGCAATTCTTCAAACGATAACAGTATGGAGATTTTCACACCTTAGGATGGTCTTTCTTCCCCCTCAAAGAAGTTGATGGGACTTACAGAAATACTACCCAAATCTTAATCTTTAAACTTTCTTATTGGTTGCCGATGACCAAAGCTTAAGGGGGAGTGGAGTGAGTGCCCTATTGGTGGGTACTGAATTCTAGCGTAGTTAACCGGAAATGTCAGAACCAGATGTCAGTTCAGGGGAAGGGAGGAGGCATTTTCTGGGGCCAACAAGTGATGTGTCCCAGCTGTGAATATCTCGGTGGTTTTGATTACGGACGCTTGTCAAAATTTATCTTTCTGGTTTCTTCGAACTGTCAAAACTGTTATTTTATCTTCCTCCTTTTGTTTTTCTTCTGAAAAAAGATTAAGTTTTGAAACGCGAGACATTTCAATCTCGAGAAGTCGAAAAAGCATCCCCGTCGAAGAGGAAAGCGTTTAGTGAAATGAGTTTTTAATGGTTGCCAAAAACACTAGTCTTAAGTTAGTTTATAAGCCTCGAGCTCTCTGCGACAATTGACTCGAATTGTTTTATAAGTCACAGATGATTATCAGTTAGTTAAAGACAGTATTCGATACAATGTTGAAGAAAGAAATATGTCTTGAAAGTTATTTAAGATATGATCGGCCAAATTTCAAAGACCCTGAACAAAACTCGGAACACATGGGATATGGCCTGTGGCCGGATTCAAATCCTCATTTTACATAATCTGGAACAAGCATTGTCAAACTCTTTTCCAACTTCGGGCCAATTTCTATTGAATGAAAGTTAATTGGATTGCTTTGTATGTAGTTACGATGGTAGATTTGTTTTTCAAATTTGCTTTCGCCAGCAAGAGCACTGATCCTTTTCCTAATACTTATGACGTTCAAAGTGACGTTGTATGTTATATAACTTTATTACACTGTTTACAGTTTATATATATATATATACAATAGTGTATCATAACTCTAGTATGTTAAATAACTCTGGTTATTACATATCAAGCAAATTATTTTGACTTTTATGTCGCAGCAAAAATATTTCGATACATATTTTTTCGTTTGTAATGCTTTGTTTAGTTATACTGCCCCATTGTTCCGATCAAGACATATTAAATACAAAAATCTAAAAAAGATGAGTGAATAATTATTATAGTATACTATTTTAATTATTTTTTTAACATAAAGATCAATATTTTTCTTGAACATTAAATCACTAACACAATTTATTAAGTATATTGTAAATAAATTTATTTTTCTTGTCCTCTGAATGCTTTAACATTCCTCACTCTGGGACCGAGAGAATAATACTTATGGAAAGGCAAGAATTATTCTTTTATCGGCTGCTAAAATATTCGCTGCTATTGGACGAGGAAAGGCGCATCGATTCAATACGATTGGTATTCATTCACTGGCGGATGTTCACAATCAATAATTATAAGTAGTTAGAAATTTTGAAAATTAAACTATGATATTTTTTGTAAAAATTTTGATACATGCTGTTTTGTTAGTTGGCGCAATATATTCGTCGTGGGCGACGAGTATTATGTATTTGATTTACAATAATAGCAGTTTCGGCGTTGTAAGGGCAGATGGAAATAAAATTGCTAAAAACTCTAATTTTTCTTAGAGCTTCATGGAATTCCAAATAGAGAATTTGGAATAAGTATTTGCATCGTACGTAAAAATTATCTGAAAATATTCAAAATGTTTTGAGTTATTAAAATGTTTCATCATTTTTTCAGATATATTTAAATATTTCCTCAAATTTTAATTTAACTAATTTTGTTCAAATTTCAAATTTTAAAAATAACACTTTCATAAAATTTCTAATCCTAATAAAATAATAATTTTTAAAAATAGCTTTCTAGCAAAATTTGAGTTGCAAAAGCCTTTTGAAAGGAAAAAAAAAAAACATTTTTTAAAATATATGGAGGATTTATTTAGGTTGATATTGATATTACATATTACGGTACAGAAACAAGACAACACCAAAGCGCGGACATGACAAAACACACGGTAAGTCTCAAAGAAAGAAGAGCGCAAAAACAGTTGTTAATAGAATCTCTCTCTCGGAAGTTTTTGTACTCCAGAAAAAAGAGATTTTCCCTAACTGAGGCTCAGTAAGCTAATTGTCAAACATGGCTCGTGCGACTGTGAAGGGAAGAAGATTTAAATGTTAATTGAGTGGCATTAAAAATAAGAAATTTAAAGAAGAAGTTAAATTGAATCTGCCACACACACTAATTGCCAAATTTTATGCCCCCCCCCCCTCAAAAAAAATCAGAAAGTTACTTATAATGCGAGAGCTCCTTATTCACATTAAAATACAAGGGTTACTAAGAAATCCCTTGTTTCTGGCGACGAACGGCCTTGCTACGACAGCTGATTTATGAAACAGTGCCACTACAAATTTGATGCTGATTAGTCTTAATTTGGCAGCCATTTGCAGCCAAATTAAGCATGGCCGATATCTTACAGTATATAAGCGCGTTTCTTAAGTATATATTGTTTTTTGTTATTTTTTTTTTAAAAAAGTGCAGGTTTTTGTACTATTTAATTTTTATAAAAAAGCTTGCATTTTAATCTACTATTCCAAAAACTACCCCCACTATTAAGGCCACATCATATCTTACAACCAACTTCTGTATTTCCTCTCAAAGAGATATTTTTTATAGCCCATGACAGGTGCTTATGATTCGAAAAGTACTCTGGCTAATCAGTTACTAAATAAGAGTGACCTGAAATGGTTAGCAATTTATAGTTTTTCAAGAATCAAAATATAAAAAAAAATATCTATGATTCTAAGGCCTTATCGAAAATTATATTCTCTATGGTCGAGCGTAACGTGTATGAAATTTCAGTTTAGAGAATTTTAATTATTATTTTCCCTCTTTTTAAATGCCAGTTAAATCCTCTATTTTGATTCAAATATATGAAAATTGAGCTTAGTTTTCATTTTGATAATTGAATTTTACAAGAATGACTGTGTCGCTTTTTATTTAAATAAATTGCAAGCCTAATCCATTATATATATATAATTATTATTAAGTTTTGTTTACACTTACTTTTCAGATATAGCTATTGCTTATTTCTTCATTGTATTTATTTGTAAATTTTTAAAGACCGCTTTCGGGTAATTAAAAAATAGGACTCAAAATCTTGGAATCCTTTTGCCGATAGAAAAATGGTCTAGCTTCTTAAGGTGACTGACTACGTTTAAAACACATGGTTTTCGGCCAAAAAACCATTTCAAAAACTAACTTATTAGCTTTTTAAAACTACTTTTGTTTTGAGTCTAAGTAGATGCGAAATTATGATGATTTAAAAATTACGTCACAGCTGTCAAACCTACCGGAAGTACTAGTTTTAGGGCCATTTAAATGTCCGGAAGTTTGATGATTCTTCATAATTTTACAGTAATTTATGTAAAATAACATGCTATTTTTACTGTGAAATTTTTAGTGAAATGTTCAATAAGCAAGCAACAAAATTTCAAATTACTTTTCAAGAATTTCTACGTAAGAGAATGGCAATAAGGAAACATCTCATATTGCTTACATCTAGCATTTGAAAACCGAAATTACTTATAGGCTATTTAAATTACACAGAAAATCTTTTTTCACAATACAATCATTAGTTTTTTCTGAAATTTTGTTAAACAAAGTATTCTCTAGGAATTTTAAAATTGGAGGATCAAGTTATAGTCAATATAAAAAGCGAACATTCCATGGAAATCGACATACTGCCAGTAAAAAAAGTTGACTCTGATACTTATAATGCCAATACAACAAGGGTTAGAAAACTTGACAAAAGTTTTATTGATGATGACTGCATGAAGGAAACAACAATGTCTGGCTTAAGACTTATATTAGCTTTAGATTTACGTGACTAATCAGTGATTTTACCCTTTTATATATATATATATATATATATATATATATATATATATATATATTACGATTACTAGTTAATTTTTAAAAATTCTGATATTAAGCTGAGGAAGTAATAGATAAAACATATCTTTTTTTATACGCTTACTAATTGGAGTTTTAATGTTGCGGATTTTGAAACAAAATTTTCATTCTCTTGCAAATGAGGTGCTAAAGAAAACCCTCACCATTTTGATGTTGTGAGTGTTATGCTACTAATCTGGAACAATAGCCACGAAGAGACCCCAAAAAATGTGCCCAAAATAACGGTTCATTTTTACCAACTCATCGACCGAGAAGCATCGATTAAGGTTGAGTGATTAGAGATCGATGAGGAAAAAAACTTGATGTTGAACTCTTTTTTTCCCTCTCTCTCTCTCTTCTTTGCTTCTATATAAACAAACTCCAGAATTTATTTTGGAACTACGAAAAAGGTCGTTTGCTTTTGGAGACATTTGGTCTTCTCTCAGAAGATGAATGTGGGAATATTTAAAAGAACAATGGTCATAAGAGTCAAAACAAGAATTTCAGAAATATAAATAAAAATAATCCCTGAAATATATTTTAAAACAGTTGTGAGAAGTTATTCCATTTTAGGTGGAAGTTTGTTTCCCTCCTTTCTTTTTTGGCTCAAATTGAATGTAAATTATTTCATGAAACTCTTAGGGGAAAGAACAGAGACCCTGAAAAGCAATTACCTTATAACTTCTTGAATGCGCATCGTAGCTGTGTTGGTGTAATTGATTTATGTTTTCTTTCTTTCATGTAAGATGTTTTTTTTTTTTTTGGTTCTTTTACTGTAGTTCCTAGATATATTACTTATAGCGGGAAGCTATTCGTATTTTCCTTCCAATTTCTCTAGTTTGTGTAAAAATATACTATTTTCCCTTCTTCTCCTTCTTCTTCTTTTTTTTTTTTTATATAGATTCTTTGTAATCTGAATTCTAATTCAGATTTTGTTCAATTTTTTTAAAAACTTTTTACTATCAAAATTTTATTTAAGGCTCTCTCTTGTATAATATGCACGATTTGTTTTAGATATAAAATTCATTCTATTCAAAACTACTAAAAGTAAATTGGTTTCATAAGCTTACATTTTTTTTTAAAGTTTAGACTTTTGCCGATTATGTTATTCTATTTTTTATTACGTCAACTTTTTCAGAGGAATTTTACAAAAACGCAATGCACTTAGTTTTTATTCTGTAAAAATATTTGGTATTACAAAGAACAAAAGGCATAAAAGGAAACTTCCAAATACCTTATATTCTCAGTGATTATGTCTTTATTCGAATTTCTCCTTTAAGCTGAAATATGCAGAACTATTGACCTAAATGAATAATATATTCAACAAAAGTCCCTTTCGTACTTTTAAATAACAATTATCACTGGTACAATACTCTGTTCACAGAGAGTCTGAACGTAGGAAAGTTCTGCGTTCAAAATCCCCTCACAATTTGAATCGATATTTTTAATAACAAATTTCCGAAATTAGAATCAAATTAAATACACAGTTCTAACTTGATTTCACTTCATCTGCGAAACGAGAGTTATAACTCCAGTTTGGGTCAGCAATAGATTATTTTTCACCGGTATGCTTCAAAGAAAAAAAAAGCATAAATATTTCTATAACTTCTAGAACACGTTTGCATAATAATCATCTTAAAATCAAAATGGAATGAACGGAAATATTTATTTTCTCAGTTGAAACACACTGTTGATGCTAAAATTTCATAACAGCGAATGGATTGTGTCAGAAACCTACTACAGCGAAACTAGAATATTTCTGTTTTCCCCACTTATTTCTTCCTCTGGTATATAATTCCATTCCTGGTCCTAGTCATTCCTGGAATTCACAGAAATGTATCAAAATTTCTAGGAGGGGACTAAAAATGAATTATTTTTAATTATATCAGTAACAATTACACAAAATGAGGATATTCATAAATTCAAATTTATACTCCTTTATGTATATTGAGCCTCAAAATACAAATAAAATGTATTAATTATTCATTTTAAAAGTATGATTTAAGAAACATAAGTAATCTATGCTTTCATCACCAAGCCTACTTCTTCGCTTCATTATGAACAACCGAGCAGCAGAAAATGCCCTCTCAACTTCAGTTGCTTAAGGAACTGTTTTCGATGTCTCAACCAGTCTTACAATATTTGAGGATCGATTTACTGTTGAGTCAAATAGCTGTAAATCTTCCTTCACCATTTTGTTCAAACTAAAATTCTTGCTTATTGAAGAGTGTAGAACCTTTGTCTTTGAATGGATCCCCCTTTTCAAAATTTTCTTCCAACATCAAAGATTTCTCTTCTAAATTTTCCAAGCTCTCTTCTGAGTGCGAAGAGTTGAATAGTGATTCGTCTTCCTCGCAAAAAAGTTCTGCCATAATTATTTTAGCTGGTTGAAACAAATAGGGTTTATTTGATAAATGTGAAAAATCGACAGTAAATGCAGCAGCATCATACTTCCTCCAAAATTTAGATATTGCTTTAATCTAACTAAACTAAAATTGCTCCTCTCGCTAATTTTTTGGATGAGAGAAAAAATTTCATTTTCAAAGAATTTCTGAGTTTTCTTGGTTCAACTCTCCAATAATGAAAGCAAATACTCCTTCGACAGTAAACGAAGTAGCGTTTCGACTGCATAATTTTTTATGCCATTTTTTACTGGCTTCAAGACTGCTTCAGTCGCAGTCAGAGTTTCAAATTCTACATCAGCCAATATTTGTTTTTGTTTTTAATAGCAACTGGTGTTCTTGAAATTATTAATTTTACCTCTAAAACCTTTCCTGCATTGCCAACAAACTATTGAAAAGTGTTTTGGTGTCTTAACAAACCGTCTTTTCACAGCTAAATTTTGCTTTCACATAATTTTGTAAAATGTTATTCTTGAAAAGTGATTTCCTGAATAATTTTACAATATCCTTAATCTTTATTATAGTTTCATTTATATTAGTCATATAACTATTTTTTTCGCTTAAGAGTAATGCGATACATAACATCTGTTGCTATATCACCTTCAAATTCAAAATATAGCGCTTCGTTTATTATAATTTATTGTGTCTGTGCCTTTTTTTTTTTATTCCTGGGAATGAAGTAGAATTTCCGAGTATACCACACAAAAAGCATGAAAATCTTTAACCGATAAGGAAACCCTAAGCAAAACCTCCAAATCTCCGCTTTCATACCCAATTGTCATTGTTATATGTACTGCATTAAATGGAAGTAGAAGCAAAATTAATCTTTTTAAAATCTATAATTCTTTTCAGATTGAATTACTCCTGCAAAATAAATAAAAAAGCGTTCTTACGAAAGTAGAAATTAGGGGGGGGGGAATTAAAAAGGCGTTACAGTTACTATCTTTCCTTTTTAAGTCTCAAAGAGAAATTTGGTTTTCACTTTAGATTTTACCCTTCAAATTCAATATTTTGCAAAACATTTCTTTGGGTAATATGTCAGTGTAGATAATAAGGCATCTCTCCTATTTTTGTCTATTAATTTAATTCTATTAAATTTTCCCTCACTTAAACAAAATGAGTGACTAAAAAAGACACAATTTATTATTTAAGGAACAGAACTTTATTTCTACTTGAAATGAGTCGAATGTAACGAAGGAAAGAAACCAAGCGTATAAATTCTCGACTCCAATTTTCTCTCCAATATTCTTTGTCTGTTTGATGACATGTTGACCAGCGATTTTATATATATATATATATATATATATATATATATATATATATATATATATATATATATATATATATATATATATATTCCTCTCGGTGCATTGCTTTACTTTCTTTTTAACTTCCTTTATAAAGTAGAAAAATCAACTGTTAAATAATTTTGGAATAAACAACGACACCACCAAATGACTGTATTATTCTTAGATAAACTGATATGAATGATGATTTACTGCTTCTCTTGTTTAAAAATAATAATTATCACGTGAAATGAATGTAAATGAAATGTGAAGAAAACAATATTTAAAATGAATTGTCTAATATTTGGATTCATTGTATACTGGTAAATTAACAAATTATTATAATGAGAAAAATGGAAAATTGTTTAAGATATGGGATAATATAAATAAAAATAAAACTTAGAAATAGCAAAATCTGAAAAGGGAAGGGCCTGAAAATACTTGCCCCCTTATATTGCATTATGTATTCAGTTTTCCATTTATATTTAAATGCAGTGACAGATATTTTCCAAGAAAATATTTAAGTGTTAGAAAAATATTAGTTATTAAGTTAACTTTTTAGTTAAAAATATTGGTTTTTAATCGCTTACGTGATATTTAAATAATTGGATGAGGGTTTTTCTGTTCCGATCCGGTCAAAAACAGGGATATGCCACATACTTTTGTAATATCAGTTTGGTAAAATTATATTTTCTTTTAATAAAATTACATTCCGATAACATTTTCTTAAGCATCCGTGAACAATCATGTATAATTTGATTAATAAAAAAGTCAATATTACTACAGTGAAAAAAGCTTAACACGAAACTTAAGGGACTGTGTGAAATATTTTTGCAAGTCAGAAGAATTTTGTACTAAACAATGATTATGAGGGGAAAAAAATTCACCAATATTTTCGATGTCGTCGGATATTGTTAATTTGAAGTATTCTGCTAAAATTTAAACACACATGCACACTTCGTAATAGATTCACTATTTATACTCAGATACTTCTACATATTTAATAATAATGTAATGTTTTCTTTTTTGCAGTTTTTTTCGGTAATAAACTATCAGCCGGCTGTTTAATAATGTCAAACGAAAAAAATAAGCCAAAAAACCTGGTTCATAGAAGCGAAGTCTTTTCATGTTAAGTGTCAAAATAATAATAATAATGAAGTCATAAATTACCTAGTATTTTGTCGAAAACACAGCATTATTTCGTATTAACCAATTTTTCATGTAGACCGTTTTTATGTTATATATATAAACGTCTTTCACTGTATTCATAACTATAGAAAACATCTTATGAATATATGTAAAATTACTTGTGAGGTTTTGTAATACTGTTGATTGTTTGACCGTCCTTCGTTCAGTTGCCTTTTGATGCAAGAAGGAATCAATATATCTCATAGTTTTAATATAAGTCCTTTTTGGTTCAATATCGGCTAATTTATTTTAAATGATTACAGCTTGGATTCTAGCTCCATGGAATTTGTAACCGGTCCTGGAAGGAAGGGAGGAGGCGTTTTTTTTCTGTTTTAAAATACTTTGTAATTATTTGAATTTGAAATTTTTAGCTTACAACAAATCAGCATAAATCTTCAGTCAGAATATATATATTTTGCTCCGAAGATATCTTAAAGGTTTTCAATTGTTTTGAGGTCCGATATTTCTTTTGCACGGTATACAGTAGATTCGGGCTTACAAATATCATTGTTTTTTAAAAATAATAACGTTGTTTTTATCGAAGAAAATGAATAAATGAATGTTCAATCTACTTTTCCGTTCTTGTAGTCAATAGCAAAAAATATATTTTATTTCATGTTATCTATTTAATACTACTCTTATATATTCCAACATTCCTTAAATGGAATAAAAGCAGTATAGATAAACCCATAAAGCGCAGCCGTTACATTTAAAAAAACAAGCCCATCTTATACGATACAAATAACAAGCGGTAAAAGAGGATTTTAACTCCAAAAATTAGGGGAAAAAATATTATTACAGCTTTATAGTAGACAAATTTATTAAAGCATTTTTCATCAAAAACAGTGAATATTAAAATGTATGAAATATTTTCTTATTATAAATGTAATATTCTACATCAATTAGTTTAATAGATTGTTTTCGTAATTTTATTATATTTTTTAAAAATTCTGAAGGCAAATCTGACACGACATACTTGCTAAAATCCAATGAGATAGCTCGTGCGCTTAAATAAAAGTTTTTAATTTCGTTTCACTATTTTCGAATTTTAGTCATTAAAATTTTGAAGCACGTTTCATTGGGTTTTCTCTAATGCTTAAACACTGTTATTTAAATCGTGGCCTAGGATGTCATGTTGCACGAGGGGCTTTGTTAGTTTTCGACCTGTGTTATGGAAGTGCTGTGTTAAATTGGAGTTACCTGTATTTAAATTTTAAGTATAAGTTCTGTATAAGTTTATGTACTAATTTTTTTCTTTCATCTAAGTTTAATCCAAAGTAGTATAGATCCAAGTTGAATTTAAGCTTTCATATTAATTGATAATTATATCTAAAAAACAATACAATTCAACATTTCACTGTAGTACTCAGGCAACAAAATTAAAAGGAATTTTAATTATACGTAGCTACAACTCTGTTTCAAAACTCCCAGTTAGTTGAAAGTGACTCTCGTTGAGTAAGAAAAAGTTTTATTAAGGCGTTGTAAATTAAGCTTCCATTAATAATCAGTTTGTGCGTTCAAAACCTTAAAAAATAATAACAACTCACTTCTTTGGCAGAGAAAATTTGCCAACGGACGCCACTAAACGAATTTCCAAACTTCGAATCCAAAAGAAGTAGTTTTTAATTAAAAACTCGTAAAATAACCTAGATATATTTTGATAAAAACTATAATTACAAGGACAATTACTTACAAAAAGTGTAAGTTTAATATTCATTTCAAAATGTTTGAATATAGGTTTCTCTCTTTGAAAATATTTTTTTGAATACTTTTATATTCTTTTAAGACTGCAAAACATTCTTGAGAACATAAAACGATGCAAACTTTAACAAGAAAATAAATCAATGTAAACGATTCTAAGATTTTAAAAAAAAAGTCAGATGAGTATTCATGTATTGAAAAAATGAAGCAAACTACAAAATATTAGAGGTGACAATAAATTACTAAAACCGTTTCGTAATATATATTCTGTTCAAATATATAAACCCTTAAATTAAATATACTCGTATAGGTGAAATAATAATAATTGAGCATAAAATTTCTTCGTAACCTATACAGTACAATAATAGAACACGTGAGGTTTAAAAATAATTTCTGTTTGTCTTCATTTTCTTAAAAAAAAAACCGCATTTTTAAACCTCGAATATGTTCGTGAAATTGTGATGAGGACAACGATGGTAATGAATCTAAAAATTTAAATTAACATGGATTATGTAATAATATTAATAGCTTAATAATTTACAAAAATAAACAAACAAAGTTTTACTACACTAAATTATAATTTATGTCATTATTATTATTATTTTACAGAGAGAAGCCTTTTGGGAGTTTTACTAGACTTCAGCCTCTGACCTTCAACCTGTGTTGAAAATTATGTCACGTGAGTAATTACAAGCAGTTTTACTTATAGAAATATTTTCAAATGTTTATTTTTTCCTTTTGGAGGATACGCTCTAAATTTTATTTTAGAATATTTTTGGTGGCTAAGTTGTAGCAACAGTGAGATACCTTTTGCTATTCTATTTTTGAATTTTAATTACATTTATAGAGTTTCTATGGACTTATGGTCGAATAAACGTATTTAAAACACAGTTTGGACATTTCATGCAATATTATTCTTTATTTTTTTGGACGATTATTTTTCACACGGAATTTGTCTCTACTTGTTTTTTTCTTCCCCTTTGATTTGCTCTGGTGTTTTGTTGTTGTAAGGAAAGATAGTCTCCTCATAGTAAAAATAGGGTTTATTTGAATACTTTTATAATTTTTCACTCCTTCTTAAACAACTAAAAACTCATTTCGTTCATTGTAATGATTTTGCCGATAAATAAAAAAATAAAATTTAAAAAAGTTAATTATCGCTAACAAATTCCATGGTCAAACCTTGTAACGCCTTTCTATTAATAGTTTCATTGTTTCCTAAGCATTCGATAATTTCGCAGTGAAATGGAGAGCTTTTACGTGAATATTAATTTACTGTATTTTTATTCTAGATATAAATATTTAGTGTGTAATTACTCTCTCTCTCTCTGTCTACTAACCCTCCAAACTCTTGAAACCTAATTAAGAATTAATATACAAGTTTAATCTTACCAATTCCTTTGGGTTCCAGTGAATTCAATCAAAAAAGCTCGGAACAATACATTTAACTTCTTCCAATCTAAAATCACTATAAAGTAACCGTTTGCTACAGATAATCACCGGAACATGAATTATTCTAGAAAATGGAAATAACTATACCGCAGAAAGTAAGTTTTAAGTCCCATTTGTTAGTGGCAGGGAGTGTCTAACTCGCTGCATTTATGGATGCGTCTTTGAATCTATTTATGTACTGCAGTTTTTAAGAAATTCTTTTCTAACCAAGATTAAGTACGAGAGTGGGTTTCAAGTTCAGGTCAGTTGCTCAATTTTGACCACTATCATGAAACTAAAAATATCAAAGGACTCAGCTATAACCTTAGTGTTTACTTACGCTTGCTCCTGCTCGTACGTGCACGTGTATAAGCAGGGAGTTGCCCACTCAGGACAGTACCCAGTGTAACCAAAGGACGGGAACTTGGAAAGGAAATCGAAAGAGAAAGAACTTTTCCCGAAATTTCTATGACAGATCATCATTAATCTGAGACAGGGTAGAGAGTTATTGTAATATTGACAGCATTCGCAGTGAATAATTTGTAAAGGGGTTGGTCCTGGTCAGGTCACACGTGGCTCTGAATCAACCTCCGAACGCACCTATCGAAAAGCTTCAGATTCACATAATAAATTACTTGATATTTTTCTGTCTGTAAATGTTTGTATCACAAATATTTTCTTTCCGGTTTTAAGGAGTGGCAATTTTTCTTGAAATTTCGTTACAAAGAATGGAGTGATTCAGAGTCTCTCATTTTCGCTTTGAAATTTCGTTGATAATATTTTAGTTTCGGAATAGTATATAAAATGAAATACTAGAATATCTTTTTTTTATATCTTTATATTTTTAAAATGATTTTTCATAATTTTCAACATAGTTTCTTTTGTGTAGTTCAAATTTCTAATAAGGGTTTACGAAACATGTTCTCAAACATTTTTTTTTTTAAATCTTCAAACCAATGGGCTATTAATGAAGATTTAACATACCTTTAATGTAATGCATTCTTAAATTAGATGTATAGATTTCATTTCTTAGCTGCTCACGTGCAACCATTTTTCAATAGGGGGACCATTGTTTTAGACAATTCAAGAATATTTCATTTGTGTAAAATACTCATGTTTGTAACTTGAAAATCCATTTCGCATACAAGTTGTGTTGCTCGAAAGTCCTACACAGCATTGCATTTGTTCATATCCGACCGTAACATTTAAAATGTATGACTCAAACACAGTCAATTGTAGTTGAATCTTTATATTTCGAACTTCTATGCATTGAAAATCTCCATACAGCGAACTTTTTGCCGGAGCTTTGGGATATAAAAACGCTCTTTGTGTATAGAACAAAATTTCTACATATCGACTAAAAACTTTTGCTTGATAAAAGTATATTTACCTGTTGCAGTAAAAAGGGAAAATGAATTTAATAAGAACGAATATAAATGAAATACTTGCCTTTGAGTAATACGCTAATTTTAGTTTCCATTTTATGAATTTCTTTTGGAGTGAGATTTTTATTTGCAATCCAGCTTAGTTTCAGATTTGTCGTACACCCCTGAGCCGAAACCTGAAATTCAGCTCAGTTGAAGATATAGAAAGTGTGATAAAAATAAAGACGTAGTAACATAATATGAAATTTTGTTAAGTACAGTATCAACAATTTTAAAAAATCCTTATTAGGTTATTAAAATCTTTGAACGAATAGGAGATGATCGAAAACAATTTAAATTTTTAAGGTCTATCAAGATCATTGAAACAGTATTGAAATGTGTAAAAATCATACGAGTCAAGAGCTTGCTAGTGAACAAGCCACTAGAAAAGATATAATACGACTGAATATGCTGCATTGTTAGCAAATTTGTAAAGTGCATACATATTTGTACATTCTTTTAATCCCAGATAACTAAACTTAATCGATGTTACGCTGTAACTAATCATTTTGACTCAGAGATAACGAATTAAAAACAACTATATTTCCAAATAAAAACAACTATATTAAAAACAACTATATTTAAAAACAACTATTTATATTTAAATTATTTATTTTAAATTAGCGTACTTTAGAGAAATATAAGAATATTTCAAATAAAAAAAAACAGAAAATTAGTAAAAAAAAAAAGGTTGCATTCTATACAAATTTTAAAAGTGTGCTCTCCACATATAGCCTCGTTGCAGTAGTCAGTAGTTGCATATGTGTTTTGTCATTCTGTGTTCCTTAGATGGGCAGAAAGTACAAATTCTTTATTTGTTTGTCGCATTTTGGGTTGTGTCTTCTGTGAGCTTTACAATATTCAGACTTTGAAAATTTGTTCTGAAGGAATATCAAAAACTTTTGCTCGTTATCACTAAACATTCGATTGTTAGACGATGATGGTAACATATCTCAAAAAGTAACAAACGTACATCTGTGCTTATCACCTTCTGATTATTTATGTTACTAGTAATAAAGTTACTGTGAGTGAGGTGCTGGGACTGTTACGGGAAAATTTCGAAATTGCATAATTGGCAGGAATCGGTAGTCGGTTACAAGAATATTTTATTACCTAGGGTTAAAATAAATTTCTTTGATAGTTTGATGCTTTAAGCCATTTTTTATTCCTTGAGAACGATGAAAACTTTTCAATAAGCAATATATTCATTTCTATTTCACTTATAAATACATTTTGAGGCCAAGGTAGCCGAGATATTTATTAGACGAATATTTAATTTTCTTGAGTTAAAATAAATTTCTTTGATTGCATAACATTTTAAGTCTTCATAGCGGGCTTTTTTTTTTTTTTTTTTTTTTTGCCGACACAGTTTACAATACCACGAAAGACTCGCTGCTTAGCGGTGCTCAATCACGTAAAATCTATCGAGGCTCAGTATTCCCACGTTGAGATAGTGGGAGACCAGCTTAGGTGTCACTCTCTTTCACTTGACCGTAGTTCAGAATGACGAATTTCTTCGCCAACCGCCCTGGTGTTGCTTCTCGGTGAGAGGCATATATACTTTAATCAAATCCGCATACATCACGTTTCATTTGTGTGTGTGTGGGGGGGGTGAATTTTCAATCTAATTAATCCAAAAATAGAAAATGTCCCAAAGCTTAGAAAAAGAAAAATCCGAATAAGTTAACAAGGAGTCTAATCAATCTATCTTTGTAACTTCAAAAGAACGTTACTTTTGTTTGGTATGAATTGCTATAAAGAAATGGTCATCTTTGTTAATTTCTGCAATTTTTGTAACATTTTCATAAATGGGTATCAATGCTTATGGCTCACAGGGAATTAAGTTATAACGTTTTTTAATGAATTAATTCAAGTAGTTAATTAACCTCCAAAGCAGAATTTTTCCATTGCTGAGTCCGATTTTTTCCATGTTTTTCATTTTAAAATTAGCTTACGGGTAAAATTTTGTAAAACTCGCTTTGAAAATGATAGGGATTTAAAATATGATGGCTCTAACATAAAATTAGTATCTCAAACATGTTTTACGACATTGAAATTTCTACTCAATACCTTTGCCCTAAAGCGATAGATTCTTTTCTTTTCAAATTCTAAAACCGTAATAAATAAATAAATAATAACAATAATAAATAAATAATTGAAACTAACAAGGAACAATATTATTAAATGTACGGTATAAATACAGTTTCGGGGGGGGAGTAAAAATTGTAATATACCAAATATTTTTGTATACAGTCATATATCTTTGTAGTGATCTCGGGATATAATGAACTCTCGGTTACAGTCAACTTTTTTACTGGTCCCAACTCAACTCCTTTTTAACTAATGCTGTTTTAAAATTCTTGAGAAAATGAAAGTCTGCTTGTGGTTAACTGAAATGGCCCTCCTATATTTTTTTCTTCCAGATTTTCAAAAGTTTTATACATACGCATTAGGATTTCGAAAAATAGCTTCCCTATACTTATGCATCAAATCTTATTCTTTCATCTTCTCCCGCCATTTTTAGGAATCTACTGGTCTACTATACAATAATATAATTGCAAATTTTTACAGTTCTAATGCTCGATAAATTATGTATATATATACTTATCAATATATTGTAAAATTTTTAAAGGCTTATTAATAAAATTAAAAGGATAATTCGCATGAATGCAAATTGTGAAAAAAAATTTTTATAATTATTTATTAGTATAAGACAACTTACTGAATTATTATTTCTAACAATGAAATTAAATATTTTTAAAAATAGAAATATGTTAACAGCTATTCCAGAAAGGAACCTTATTAATATGAATCTTAAAGCTGTTTCTCTTGTTATAAGTATACTAATTATTTTATTATATAACTTTCATTTGTATATCTAAATATTCTATTTCATATTTACTATTATTAGTTTGAATTAGATTTAAATATGTAGGATAAAAAGATAAGCTAGATTTATCTTCAGAAGATTTATTATAATTCAAAAAACAAGTGGACCATCTAAATATCTATAAATAGTAAAGTTATCTCTATCAATATAATTATGTTCATGAAAACGTAAGTAAATATTCATTAAACTATTTTTCAAAGGCTCTCTTGGAGAATACACATCCTTTTTGAATAATTTTTTTTATCGTTGTATTTAATGAGGTTCTTTCTAGGTACAATATTAACTAAAGATTTTAATTTATCAAACGAAATAAATTCATTAATATTATAATTGTTATAAATTATTAGTATAATCAGTACTACATCATCATCGATCTACCCTTTAAAATTTCATTGAAATTCCCCCAATACTTCGATAAATATTGAAGGCCAAATCATAAACCTCGGGGAAATGAATTGGCCATGTACCAGTTTACAATGATTAAATATCCATACATTTGCGACGTGGAGTTGAAAATGGAAGAAAAAAAAACGAGTCGTTTGCGGTGAGAGTAATCAGAATATTACACTTTAAGAAATTTTCCCAAATATCTCTGGAACTAACAAAAACGGATTCTAAGGAATTTGGATCTGAAATTTGGAATTCTGAAAAGAAAAGAAATCTGCATAGTTGGAAAAATTTTGGTTTAGAAATTAATTATGTATTTACATTCGGCTACATAACCGGTAACTACATACTTTAGTTCACTTTTGTGTTAACACATATGTCCGGCCTATCAGATTGATTGAGGAAGTGTAAACTAATTATTTTTTTGACACCTTTTTTATAATGGAAACTTCTAATTAAATTGTAAAGGTTTTTTAGAGAACAGCCCTAAGGCAATATACTACTATGCATGTATATATATAGTCTTCTCATTGAACATAAGAATTTCTAAGAAGTTAATGAGTGTAGCAGGTGAAGAACACATGTTGTCAGTTGGACACTATATGCTTCATGGATAAAAAAAATTTTCTCAACAATAAAACTCTAAGGGGGTTCTTTGTTAGGACTCGACCTGAAAAATTTCCACTCTTTACAAACAAAATCCAGAACGGATGTTTATGGTAATGTGTGTTGCTATGAAAAGTGGTCTACAGCCAGATTGACTTGTTCTTAAGGACACATTCATTTAGGTCGTGTTTCGCATTGAACTGGAATCATTGTGCTGATCATTCGATATCATGTAAATTCTGAGACCTGATCTGTACTTTTCTTGCTTAAGATGTCATAAGTCTTCTATACGGATTGCGGTGAGTAATCAGAATATACACTTTAGAAATTTTCCCTAAAATCTCTCTGGAACTAACAAAACTGGATTCGAAAATTTGGATCTTTGAAATTTGGAATTTGAAAAGAAATCTGCTAGTTGGAAAAACTTTTTTGGTTTGAATTAGTAGTACTTAATTAAGCTACTTAAATAGAATTAACACCCATATTTTGGAGTATCCTTGCTTTTATCTGATACCCATTTATCCAGATTGATTGAGAGTTATTAAATTAATTTTTTTGGTAGACTACTTTTTTAGTCCAGAAACTACACATTAGTGTTAACTAAAGGTTTTTTGAGAGAACATCCTAGGCAGAGTATATAGTATATATATTATATATATATATATATATATTATATAATATATATATATGTATATATATATATATATAACTTTATCTATATATATATATATATATATATAATATATATATCCCACTCTAGTATATATATATATATATATATATATAACTTACATCAACTTTCATGGGATACGCTAAAGTAACATTTTTTTGCAAATTTTTTTTTATTCATCAACATAACTTACTTTTGTTGTCTTACACCAGAGTTGATATAATCGTTCAATGCTTTTTTTTTTTTTTTTTCGATGAAATGTTTTTTTTGTTGCAGTAATGTAGCGAAACAGGCTTCTGAATCATCGACTCGTTGCTGTTTTTTGTTCCATCAGCAATCGCGGCACCACTTGGAAAAACCTTTTCGCTTCACTTCAAAAAACCTTTTTTCTGTTCCGATCGACAGATCGACACGTTACACAGAGCGAAAGTTCAGTATCAGAAGACCTGGTTGCTGGTTTACTCGACGTCCACCGGGTTGAATCTAGGGGTTGTTGATCGATGTGTTATATATACATATATGTTTGCTGGTCATAAGATTCTGGAAGTAATTGCAGGTACATGCTGGGGAAGAGACACAATTTATCAATTGGACACCATAACTATAGATAAGAAAAAGCAATTTTCTAACAATATAAACTCAGGGGTTTCTTTGTTGGGGACATGAAAAGAAATTCCATCACCCTGCACAAATAACATGATAAACCTAGAACGGATACCTTTTATGATGGTGTGTTGCTATGAAAGGGTCTACAACCAGATAAAACAGTGCTTAAGACACATTCTTATTTAGTCGTGTTCGTTATTGAACTGGAATCTATTGCTGAAACTCAAAATTGTGTCCTCTACTGACTACAGACCTGATCAAGCATTTCTTGCTTAAAGTCATAAGTCTTCTGCTTACAGAGGAATTTTTTCTGTACTATGATGATCAACAAGTCCTTATTTTGCAATAGTATACTACTGAAAAAGTTCATTTTAAACTATTGCACAATAGCAAAATATCTATTTAAAAGCTAAGCAGTCAATAAGGAGTAAAAAAAATATTGTGACTATGAATACGAGGAACCAAATTAAGTTTCAAAGCTTTGAAACCAGAGATGGCGCCACAGAATTACCTTGAGGTGGCGTTCTATGGTACCATCCTTAGATAGCAGCTTCTGGTTTCAGTCCACGATCCTTACATGTAGTTTAGGTTTGAGGCTTGTGAACAAGACATACTCTGTGTTTTCATAAAAATGGAAAAGCAAAATTCATTGCTGTCATCAAATACTTTTGACTGAAGGACTATAGAGAGAAATTAAAGAAGAGATGGACTCAACACTGCAGGACATCCTCCTTCCAACCGTTAAGCAGTGGGTTTCCAGTTTAAAAGGGTCGTGTAGGCACCTCGGCGTGAGCCTCCTTCAGGACGCCCATTGAGTCACTCAGATATGATCAAGAAAAGAATCATCAAATAGTGCTGAAAAGTGAATTAAAAGTGCGTGAATGCTTTGAGACCTGTAGTGTCATATGAACGTGTACAAAAATATTTTGCACCAACATTTGTATATGGAAAAAGCTCTGTGCAAGATGGGTGCCGCGTTTGCTATGTTAAGAAATTGATTCGAACATTTCTACGCAATTTGGCGTTGTATAAGCAATAATCAAGCAAGATTTTTTTACGTCGATTCATGCGTTATTGAAACAGGTCCACCACTACACTCCTGAAACAAGAACAATTAAACAGTTGAATGGGAATTAACTCAAAGAGAATAAAAAACATAATTTTTCAGCATTTCAGGTTATAGCTACTGTTTTTTGGGATACAAAGTATTTAACACGTGATTACCTTAAAGAATTATATCATAAATGCTACGCGAATTGTGCAACGTTTGAGCCACGAAGTGAAAAGGTAAACGACTTATCATCTGGCGAAAAAATCTTGTTTCATCACGATAACGCACCAGCGCACACGTCAAATCGTTGCGATAACAAAATCAACGATCAGAGTTTGAATTGATGCGCACCTCCCTACTCTCCGAACTATTTGAGTGACTGTATCTGTTTCTAACCTCAAAAATATGAAGCGGCATTGAGATTTGCGGACAATGAAGAAGTAATCGAAGCTGTGGTATTTTGAGGAGCTTGACAGATCAGTCTATAGAGATGGCATTATAAAGACTAGAACACCGCTATGAAATGTGCTCAATGGAAGTGTGTTGAAATAAAAAAAAAAATTCTTAAAAACGTTGTTTTCTTCGACCCGAAACTTATCAATCCACCTCATTGTGTATATGTAGACACTTGCATTTCTGCATTGACCTCAACATTTCAGTTTTAACAGAACTATGTTTGTCAAATTTCAATGGATATATAAGAACTCTATCTCTTTTTATTGTGCTTTCTTTATATATCCGGGTTCTATACTTGAACTATCGATACAGACTCCATAACAATTTTTTTTATATGCATGTTCTATTACGTTAAGCCCCAAATTACAGTTTTAGAATGAAAGGATGAATGAGGAAACAGAGAGAGACAGCACTTGTGTGCGATTCCACTGTTTCTGAAACATTTCCCCTCAAATGGACACACAGATCTGGTGGTAGCCTAGTGGTCATACGGCCCTAAGAATTAAAGCTGACATTGTTTTGTCGAATCATTTTTTTTGCGGTTTTAGTAATGTTGCGTTGAGAAGCAATACTGGACTGCTGGCGAAGTGTATGTTTAAACCTCAGGTCCATTGACGAGAAAACACCTGAGCTGTCATTTCTATTTCTGTTTAAAGACCACCTCAATATATTGGAGTCTTGAGTGGGATCGGGAGATGAACCGACTCGAACAACGCTGGCCGCGAGGTCCAGGACAGGTGTCCACGGTCTGCTAGTTAAGCTCGTATCAATTTGTTGAGAAAATATTGAGTTTAGAAGTTGGAGAGAACCTTATTTAATGGATTCATTTAAGTTTTTATTAATTAGTTTTTAAGTTATTTTATTAATTAAAACCATTATATAAAGAAAGTATTATTTAATTATAGCACTACTTTTTTAAATGGCTTTAACACGCACTTTTCTTTCAATTATAAATATAATAGTTGGTTTTTATAATTTGATGCCTACTTCCTTTTTGCAAACTTATCTGTATGTTTCGTATAACATGGATTCGCATAACGAAATGGTGTTGAAACGATACGGTGTTTCCTTCATTTTAATAGATGTTTTTCAAACTAAAGTCCATCCATATAAAACAACTACAGAATTTATAACTTATTTTAAAGTAATAGCTCTATAAAACTTTTTCTTATCTTCTACTTATTTTAAAATTGCAGGATTTGGACAGTAGTACATTTCAGACTTATTTTATTTTTACCGAGAGAGATAAATGCATAATTCATCAAATTGCATATTTTTTATTATGAAACATTGCGGCATTAAAAGTTACTCAAATACGTATGATAAAAATTGTGGTTCGAATATTCTGGTTAGTGAAAACTGTAACATGCTTAAAATAACTTATACAGGATATTGACGTGCAGTTAAACACTTCTGTACCATGGAAACCAGCAATGCTTAACAATTCATGTAAGCGAGACCAATAACTATTATTTCAAAATCAGATTTCTTAAAATTGTATTACAAATTATATGAACAATTTGTAAAAACTTTTCTTCCATCATTGTAAATTTGTAGATGTTATAATATAAAGTGTTT
>BMAW01016227.1:309594-325376 GCA_019974015.1 Nephila pilipes
TGAAGGATTTGGAATTAGTACATTCTATATTTATTTATTTTTACCGAGAGATAAAATGCATAATTCATCAAATTGCATATTTTTGTATTATGAAACATTGCGTGCATTAAAAGTTACTCAAATAGTATGATAAAAATTGGTTCGAATATTCTGGTTAGTGAAAACTGTAACATGCTTAAAATAACTTATACAGGATATTGACGCAGTTAAACATCATTGCTATGGAAACCAGCAATGCTTAACAATTCTGGTAAGCGAGACCAATAACTATTATTTCAAAATCAGATTTCTTAAAATTGTATTACAAATTATATAGAGAATTTGTAAAAACTTTTTTCCACTATTGTAAATTGTAGATATTACTGTATATAAAGAGATGTTTGAAATAAGTTAATATTTAATTCTTATTATATACACTGTGTTACAATTTATTGTTAAAAGGCATTATAAAAAGTGGAAATGTCAACTTACTTATAAAACTATTACTGATGAAAATTTCAGTTGTTGTGGTATGGAAACTAGAGAGTTGAGCTATTATATGTATACGGTATGTAATGATTTAACTTAATTCATTAATCTACTATAATAATTTATTTACTAAATATTATACCTCCTTTAAAAGATAATGTTCATTTCGTACTTCCTGATCCCTTCCAAGTATCCTTTATTACGTATTTACGCTCTTAAAACTGGTTAAACTCTTAAACCAACTATAAATTCACATAACTCTTTAATTCCCATTATATGATTTCCTGAATCCCTTATATCGATAAGTCTCTTGACTTTTCAAATGAAATTTCATATAAACACAAACATGAGAAGCGCCTTCTCCCTTTGTTGTCTATGATGAGCTTTGAATCAAAAGACGTAAATGAAAAGGTCTTCACTGTTTAAAACTTAAAGTTCTAGTGAAAATTCAATACGCCTCGACTGTTATTTGATATTATGTTACATTAAAAGCTGGTAGGATCTTTACACAATTCACACACACACACACACACACACACACACACACATATATATATGGCATTCTTCTCATCATTTAATCATTTAACCAAATGAGGTTAACATTACGAGGGCCACCACTCATAGCCCCAGTATAAAAGAAACTGTACTTGCATTAATGTACTAAGACATTAATGTACTTGATGCATTAATGTACTAAGACAAAAGATATATTCTCAACGAAGATTCGACCAGCATAAATGTAATTCTAATGAATTATTTTTAAATGCTTAAAAATAGTGTGAATAGAGCTTTTCTTCGATGAATAATTTGAAAAATAAAAAACAACAACAGCCAGAGATTTTGGAAGGAAATAGAAAGTGTGGGTGTCTATAATTCGATGAAGCCAAGAGACATTTTGAACAAAAAAGTATCAGTCATATAATGACTGAACGTAAAGAGTCATAAAAAGTAGAAAAAAAAATTATACATATTTTTTCTTAATTGTGTATTGATCTCGCACTTAAAAGCAATACAATGACTGTTTGATGACTGACCTCGTAATTTTGAACTTCGTCAAATGATAAAGATGACACCTGGGCAAACATCTTCCTCTAGAAAGTTCCATTTCACATTAGCAGGAAGGCTAGGAGCTTCGATAGATTTAACGTGCATCAAACCCTCTATATTTCGAGCTTTTAGTGTATCAGAATTCAAACCCATGACTCGACGAAAGCAACGCCCACCTTGAGCTCGTGATCATGACTACTTAGCAACTGAATCAACACTTAGAAGCAACATGAGGGCTATGTTAATGTTTTGAAAGAATAATTATTACATTTTTTTCTTGTTGTCCATTATAACTCATTAAACTGTTTTAATATTTCCGTCCTGATAGTGAACTTTATTTTACAAACAAAGATATAAATAAAAACGCACTCACTCGCGCACAAAGCTATATACTAGGGTTGTCCAGAAAAGTACTCAATTTCTCAATAATAAAAAAAGGTGACATATTTCAGTATCCATATACGTACATGAAACAATACGTATAAGTACAATTCATATACGTACATACTATTTTTTTACGTTGTCCTTTATAGCGCGCTTTGAGCCGAGTGTTGAGATTTCGTATATCTTAATAAAAATTCCTTCCTCTGCCTATTTGGACAACTTTTTGATAGCACTACGGATATCATCGGCGGTCGAAAACTCTTTTCTACTTATAAAACGACTTTGCAGTGGAGGAAAAATGAAAATTTGAAGGGGCTATATCACTGATGAGAGAGGGATGGTTCATCATGTTCCAACCGAATGAATCGAAGAGTTGCTTTATAGAGTTGGCTGTGTGGAGAAGTACATTGTCATGCAACAAACTAAATCTCTCCTTTCACATTCCTCTATTTTACATCTATAAGTTTTCTGTAATTTTTTTAATGATTATCGGTATCCCTCGGCATTAATTGTTCCCCACTGGGAATAAAATTCAACGAGGAGAATTTCTTTACGGCCCAAAAGACAATGGTCTAAATTTTTCGGGTTTTTTTGCGAGCTTTGCACTCACTGTAATGCTTGTACACATTAATGTAGATCACGACACAATCCTCGTAAACAATTTTGATTTCGTTAAAAATCTAGAATGGTGTGTTTCTCTTTGCGAGAAGAAGTCGGATTATGCTCCTCAACTCGCAGCTGGCGGGAATCAAGATATACTACGACAAGAGTTCAATCGATATAAATAAATGAGCATGGATTCTTTGCCTAAGATTTTGTCACTAACCTCAAGGCAGCTAAGTTTGTTGAAAAAATTTCTCTTTGAGTGTAAGAGGCTCAATACTTTTACTGCCCTCATGGACTTACCTTCTTTATGTAGGTAGTGGGGCTTCAAGATGGGCCTTCACCGAGAAAAAAAAAAAAAAAAACTTGATTCAGGCCAAATTTGAAACACTCACTTTTTTCTTAATTGAAAGACATAACTGAGATATATGTACACTTTTGTATCGGTTAACATAAAGAAAAATACACCTATATTTATACGTAATAATGTATGAGAACTTAATTATCAATAAATGTATTCACATCTGTAATAAAGCACCTTTAGATACTAATTACATAAATTCCAATACATCAAGGCATTTTTAATAACTTTAAAAATGTGTAGAGGTCTTATAAACATTATATTATTATACACTGAACATTAATGTAATCTCTCAAAATTTTAACATACAAAATTTTAAGCTTAAAATTTTATGATTCAAATTACCCATAATTTTGAAATAAATACTGTGCAATACCTATAATTAATGAATGTTTTCAGAAATAATAAATGTTTACTGTATAGAAAATAACCTTATTTTTTATAATGTGGAAAATATCAGCACAAAAGGCCAAGTAGATAACGAGGAAAGTGCACCAGAATTTTAAAAAAAATCATATTTTGAGAGAAATGCTTATGAAAAATATTTTTCCTTTGGCATGACACGTTTATTTATAGCTTTAGTACTCAATTTTTTTACATTCTGCTATTGAATACCGTCCTCCCCAGGGTCTTGCCTTCTTTAGGCAAGTACAGACATCACAACTCCGAGACACCCAAGTGATCTTCTCCACGGGGTTTACCATTTCTGGTAAACACGGATGATGCACCCCCGGATACCATAGCGATCCTTCTCTATTTTTGATTCTCCTTCTTGTCTATCAGTTTCTATTTTTTTTTCAAACGTCTAGCAAAACGTTTTTTTTATACATTGCTTGGCGTAGCATAACCATATCTGGCTCTTGAGTCTCTCTCTCATTTTAAACTCCCCACCATTATTCACCTGTCTACCAATGTTAATCTTTTTCTCCATTTTTCTAATGTCTACATCATGGATACACATTGTTTGGCGCAGTGTAGTCAGATTTGGCTCTTGCACCATAAAAATCTACTTTTCATTCACATTCACTCAGTACTCTTATTTTGTAGACAACTCTGGTAAATGATTTCAAACAATAATAACTTTTATTTTGTTATGTACCAGGGTAGGGCAAATACTGATCTTTGTAGAGTTAGGTGTGACTCCCAACAAAAATTTAAATTCGCAATAAGCAATTAATTAATCCTAACTATTAAATAAAAATTGTGTTGTTTCGGATCTCTTATCACTGAGTGTATTTACCAGGAAAGAAAGCTGCTTGTTGTCTAATTTCAATTTTCTATACAACATAATAATGTAAAATCTTGTACTCGACAAAGAAGTTCGTGAATACCATTGATAGTTGAAGCATCATCAACTAGCAGGATTGAAGCGAGTTGCTTTATCAAATTTTGCTCCAAATTTCGACCAAGGCTCTTTCCAAGTCTTAAAATTTTTAAAATTTTAATTTTTAAGCCACCGAAGGGGCTTTTGTTCTTGTACAATCAAAAAATGTTGTTGATTGCTTTTGAAAATTAAAGTGGAAAATGTACGTGACTTGTTTAATTTAATTTAATTTCCTCCAACCGATTCACATTAGCTTCATCTTGGATTGTAGTCTCCTCATTGAAGTTTTATTTTGTTAAGAATAAATTAATACACAAAGATTTATTTCATTTTCATTTTACGGTAGCAATAGTTACATTTAGCTGAAATTACTCTCAATTTAATAATTTATCATTTGCTTTAATTTTAATGTCTGAAAAGAATATCATTGTTCACTTCAATATTTTATCATTTGCTTTAATTCTAACATTTAATTGAATAATTTAAATTTTATAACATAATAGTTTGTTAAGTCTTAAGACAGAATTTAAACTGGTTAGAATGTATGATAGTGTATTTGGTTAGCATAGACTTTTGTATGAATGATTTGAATAATAATTATTTTTAGAAAATTAGCACCGTTAATTAAATCTATTCTTTGCAAAAACTTCGCATAGAACAATTTTTTCGCTGTTGTTTTATTTTATTTTTTTTATTGCTACAATTTTTTTTTTTTTTTTTTTTTTGTTTTTTTTTTGAAATATTTATTTTGTATTTTCTTTCTCTCAATTATATATGTATACTTAACATGGCTCTAAAAACTTGTGTATATTTTAAAACCAGACTAATCAAATTAAACTAAATTTGTGAATTAAATGCTATGTAACTGCTTTTTATAATATATGAAAAACCGAAATTCGATTCTCATGCTGCTCTCTTCCGTTATTTTCAATGTAATAAAATTAATATATTAAATTGCTTTAATATTCGGTTCTGATACTTCAGTTACTAAATAAATCGAAGAGAATGCACGCACACTTTTGACCATCATATCTTAAGTGTACAGTGAATTAATAGATATTTTTAAAAGTCTTGTTTTAGAGTGTTAAATGGGGAAAGGGTAGTTACTATTTACTGTCATATATATTCCCTAAACTTTTGCACTTCCAAAAAAGACGCAATTCCTTTGAATTTTCTGAGTTATTCAAAATAAATCATCCAATGAAAATACTCTATTTTCATAAATAAATGACACAGAATGATACATGAAGTAATACATGAATACACTAGGAAAATATAGTTTTTTTTTTTTACAAGAATGTCCAATATAACTTTCTTTAGTTACACGTATAATATCAAAACAGTATTTAAATTCATGTGAAACATTTTGTAAACTGTCAGTATAGCCACCAGCATGTTGAGACAAAAATTTAATCGATATTTGTTATCACTAGGTCTTAGTGCTTGCAAGAATTGCATGTCGTGTAACACAACTTTTGCTTGAATACTCGCTAAACGGAGGATGAGGAATGCATCTATTTTGCTTAAAGTACCAGCCTCTTCGAAACAATCGTCCAAATTCACTCCCTCATTAAGAGAAAATCTGTAAAAATCTGAAGAGAAAATATTTATATTATTATTTATATTTATTGTCAGAGAATCCTCACTCTTCATTCACTCAAAAATTTAGGATGTGATGTGATTGCTTATTAATATCGCATTGAGAAGCAAAACGAGGGCTATTGGAGACGAACCTCGTAATTTTGAATCTCTGTCAGGAAGACACCTGAGCTAGCACCTGCTTTCTTAAGCTTCCTCACCATGCCAACAATAGGACCTGGGATCTCAATATATTTGTTCTGCATCAACCCCGCTACAGGGAGGCTCTTTTGTCGCACAACGGCTCAAACCAACGGCTCGACGGAAATCACCAGTCGCGAGTCTACGACCATGACCAGTAGACTAAATTGACCACCAAAAATTTAAGAAGTAAACTACACACACACAAAAAAAACCCCCTTTAAAGTTCAGTTTTTATAATGAGCTAATAAATGTATAAAAGTTTTCTTCAAAGCTTATATCTTTTTTAAAGGATTTTTCAGGAACTGTAATACAAAATATAAATAAATAAAAGGGCGCATTTCACAACAAAGCAAAGCACACACAAATATACAAGAAATCAAAACTTTTGCATATATATATATATTATGAAAGTTTGTTATACGAATCACAGTAATGCCATTTATGAATCAAAAAGTAAACTAGAATAAAGTAAACGGCATAATTAAAAGAGCGAGCTTAGAAATTCTGAGATCCGCACAACATACGGGCAAATCACGCTGCGTACAAAGCGTATTTACCCGTATGAGGTACGGGCAAAACTGCAAAGTGGTTAAGAAAATGTAGCAGCTACTATTGCAATAGTCAGAAAATATTCGGTAATACGCTTCTGACGATTGGAAAATGAGAATGGGTCGATGCGTGAGTGCCATTTCGGAATATACTGAAAGAGGCATTAATTGGTTTGCCATAAATTGTAAATTAGTATCCTTTTTTGAGCCGTTACTATATAGGCAAACCTCGCACGTATTTGCGCAATCTCGCACATCGCCCTTACATTACGTGTGCATTTACCCAAGTACGTGCAAAATCAAAAATGTCGGGAATCACTAATATAATATATAATTCTCTTTTCCCAAAACCTTGTAGCATTTCATATTTCTTGTCTTTCAACATCTGGAGTACTTGCGAAACAATCCATATTCTGCCCAGCAAGGGCATTTGCTCTGCGTGAAGAATCAAAACGAACAAGAACTATGAGTGAGTGCGGGGGAAAGACTCTCCGTAGGAGGGGAAGGGGAGAGGAGTTGTCCATCGATGATCGATAAACGCAATTAAAGCGCAACCCGCGAACTGGCAGCCGCTGAGTGACTTCTGTTGGCAATCCAGAGCGCCAGAAGTTTTCGTAAACAAGAACTTTTCCCTTCTTCTGCTTTTATTTCGGCTGCACCAAACAATTTCCGGAGCTTCTCTCCCAATCGATGGGCAAGGACCCTTTCGCCTCATTATACTCTCATTATGGACCCCAAGTACACAGGACGTTAAAAAAATATTGACCTCAGATTGGGTAGCATGCGTTGTAGAGCTATTAAGCGGAAACAATGGATGAAATTATTCGTGTATAAATTAAGTTTCGAGAGTCTTTAATGCCATTGTTTGTTAGGAAAAGTGAGTTTTGTTGGATTGAGGAAGACAAATAATAAATAAAGCTATCTTTCATTTGGTTACTCTGCCTTTAATACATTTACATTAGCTGATAATAAATATATCAAAGTGAATAATTAATCCTGTTTTAGAAAAAAAATGTGTTAGTTCCTTCATCAGACTTCCAGAACACATGCCTTACGTAATCAATTGACCGAACCTAGATTTCAATGCAGATCGTCGCGAAGATCAGAAGATCAGCAGAAGTTTCTGCACGTTAAATTCGAGATTCAAAATCCTATAATTGTATAACATGAATGCTTAAAGAGGAAGATAACAGCTCTGGTTCGCTTGATCCTTCTTAAAACTATGGGAAGTTACAGTTTTCCATTAAGCAAGTCTTCAATGTGACAAAATTAAAGCACTTAAATGCATGTCCTGCTTTATATTATTTACACGGAGAATGTTTAGTAAAGTGTCAACCAATTTTGAAGCGAAGTGGCTCAAATGGCTCATTTCGACCCCCAGATTTAATGCTATTAAGGGCAAATGTATTGTCGGGACGATGGTTCGATTTTTTAAAGGCATTTTTTAGACCTATACCTATTTTCAACAGTACCATAAACATCTGAACTCATTTCCACTATGTCAGTAAGCAGCGGGTTTGGCGGGTAATGTTTATTGCGCTTTTATGTTGAACGTTCAATTTCGTGTTTGGACGATGGTTTTGTGTGCTTGCACGCTGTTTTTCAAACTGTAAAATTTGTTTACAATTGTGTTCAATACTTATATAGTGATTTATCAGGTACAATAAATTCAAAAAGAGTGTTTCATCCCGCTTTTTGTCTTATCCGATCGGCCCTTCCGCCGCTTGTTGACAGTGCGTAAGCACTCTCAGATATCAATCTCAGATAAAAGAATATAATCTCATAGAATCTTCATCAGAAATAAGATCTCAGATATCAGATCAATGATGTTGTTAAAAAAGGGAAAAAACTCTAAAAAATGCCTGAAAAAATTCGAACCTTCAGCCCGATAATATATTTGCTCCAAACAACGTTAATCTGAGAATCGAAACGAACAATTTGAGCTATCTATCGACAACTTTGATTGCCCTTTACCTAAAACATTTTCTTTGTGTTTGAGGTAGAAGTCAGTATATACTCAAGCCGCAGCTAGAGGTCAATAGATGGAATGTTAATACTGCCGTGGAATAGCCACTGATTAAACAGCTCGGTAGAAATTCTCGACAGAAATATTAAGATTACACTTAATAACTTTAAATACTTGCTGATCCACATCTTTATGATATGTGCTTATAAGAATATAATGGCAAACAATTCTCTTAAAGATTGATTAAAGTCTGTTGAGGAACAGTTGCTTGTCAGTATTAAATTTAATGAGTTCAGAACGTGTAATCAGCTGAAAACAAAATATATGCCTTATTTTGTAGCAACAATTATTTCACAAATGAATATTTTCCTCCCATATGTTGCAAATCAAATCTCACTACACTTATTACTTTCTGGAGAAAAAAAAAATTGAATTTGTAAGACAGTTTTTGAAATTCTTAGCTTTCGCACTTCTTATTTAATTAAAGGAATGCAAAGTGCAACTTAGTAGAAAAGAAGGGTGCCCAGACAATCACTACTAAAATTTTCAGAATTTTTTAAAAAAATTATCTTATTTTAAAGATTTATGTTGATTGTATTGTGTGAAATCTTTTTCAAACGAAAAGGGAAATAAAATGAAAATCTTTCTTTTTTTTTATAGTTGGTGATAAGAATCAAATTCTTTATGGAATTGAAAAATCTGCCTCTCTCAAAATATATCGATTATCCCATAAAACAGGTCAATGTTCGTCACTCGTTAATCATTCTTTATTATTGCTTGTATTTTCTATGTCACTTGAACAAATGATAGTAGTTTATTACGGCTTTGCTTGAATGTGTTACATAGAAACTCACTAAATTTTTAGCAAATGAGATGGCCGCGTTTGCCTGATGATCATGGTCATGAACTCTCGGTCGGCGTTGTTTCTCGGGTAGCTGGGTTCGATTCCTGATACCACTAAAGATCCGCCGTATAGCGTAATCTGTCAAGGCTGTCCTCCTGAAGGCGAAGCATGAAAATTTGGAGAGAGAGGTACCGTCTCAGATGTTGTCCTCTTCATTTGACCGATGTTCAAAATGACAAGGTGCATCGCAAAATAGCTCTCGCGTTGCTTTCGAAATGCGACGATCGACAACTCATCGAATAAGAGCCTTGTACATAATTATTACATAATAATTCACTAATTTCTCAAATAAGGAATAATAAGTTAACTTTATTAAAAGAATTAATTTATTTTGTAAAATTTATGAATTTGTATTATTAAAACGAATTTTTAATAAATTTAGTTATCTTAACTGTATTTGCCAATCCAAATAGAGCTCATGGTCTTGTGATTTTTTGTGAGTGAAGGCTGCCTTATAGATTATTCATTGTGGTATCATCTGGCTGACTAAGGAAATTTATACTAATTTAAATACTCCCGAAAGTCTGGAAAAGATCTTCTCACATGGGCAGTAGATGCTATTATATGACGGATCTATTGATCAAAGTGGCAAGATCTCTCAATGAAAACATTTACAACCAAATATTTTTTGCCACTCTCTTCGATGCGAATGCTATCGCAAAATATAAAGCTGAGAAATCCACTCAATTAAAAAGATTCTTCAGATACGCGAAATGAACGAGGATAGAACAGTGACAAAACACAATTATTACACTTAGAACAACTCATTTAAGAAGAGTGAAATTGATTTTGAAGATTGAAGGACATAAAATGATTGTAAAAATTGTCTAGGTACTTAACTAATACCTCGCAACATTTTTAAATATCAAATAATCTTGAGAGCTCATGGACGAATCTCCAGTTGAAAAGCTATATACCGAAAAAATGGTGCAGACTGCTAAACATATTTTAACCAACGGCATCATATAACTGATTCTCTAGACACGACAAGAAGACCATATTTTACCGTGTGTAAGGAGTCGCATTTTGATAACAACGAATACCATGAATAGAAGATAGTCTTACAAATATAAATAAATTTCTCAGCTCAGTTTCTGTAAACTTAAATTTTTTGAATCTCGCAACACCTACCGCCAACGCTAACACTAAACATTCATGTACCATTGACACACACACACACACACACACACACACACACACATATAAATATATATCTGTGTAAGTTAAATAAACAAAATGTAATTAACAATAAAAGTAAAAAATACTTCGTAAGCTATTTAGTAATTACAAAGTTATTCAAAATGATTCATCTGATTTCAAAACTCTATATTTTCATAAATAAATGACACAGAATGATAAGTAATACATAAATGCAAAGGGAAAATATTAATTTTTTTTACAAGTATATATTTGATATAATTTGCTTTGGTTTCACGTTCAATGTCTATTCGAAACATAAATTTCTACCAAACACGTTTTAAAGGGTCAGTGGTAACTGATTGTACAGCAGCAGAATCAGTTGTTTAAGTTCACATAAATTTGTACGGAATGGTGGCGCATATACTTTATCTTTTACAAAGCCCCTAAGGAAAAATTTGCATGGGGCCATACCAGGTGATTTATATGGCCAACTGTGTAACATCAAGTCATCTAGTCCACTGCGACTGATCCAACAGCGAGGTAGCCCTATGAAAGCTTCTAAAACAGCTGACGTGAAATAGCTTCACCAAGAACACGCGAGGTCCACCTACTGTTCACAATATAACACTTCCACATTTTCCCTTTGTATTCGTGTATTACTTGTAATTCGGTGTCATTTATTTTGGAAAATATGAAATTTTGAAATTGGATGAATCCTTTGGAATAACCCTGTATTTCATAAATACAAGTAAAAGACTTATAATATTATTAGTGTAAAAACGACAAAAATCATAGAAAATCTTAAAAATTATAGTAATGATATATATATATATATATATATAGAGAGAGAGAGAAACTGAATCTACTAGATAATATCTAAATAGATAATATCTGCTACTAGAAATGGAAAACCTTTTTTTTCCTTACCTGAGCTTCATTGATGACTCAAAAAAAAAAAAAAAAAAAAATGTGTATTCTTATAGAAATTCGAACATGGAATCCGTTGAGACGCTACGCGGTGCTCGCGAGCGAAAAAGAAAAAAAAAATTGCTAAGTCGTGAGCCAAACGTGACTATTTATCACCAGCAGTCCCTGACGTCATATCGAAATTTCTATAAATAACTGTAGTCTTAAGTAAGTAATTTGTAATTTATGCTCGTGAAAGTTGGTTGGTATGAATTTGGGTTGGTTTTGTGCGTAGTAAAATTAAGTAAGGTCAAAAATAAAGTAATAACGTTGTTTCATCACACTCACATATATATTTCCTCTTATTTTCATACTCTTCTTATTTATTACTTAGATTTATTATATATATACATATAATAAATCTGTTTTATCACCTTCTTTTTAATTTATTTTTAACCACCCAGCCAATTTTCTTCCACTCCAATTATTACAACTTTAAAGTCTAGAGCTTTATAAACATAAATCACGTACTGCCAATTAAAACAACCATTACGCTGACATTTGCTCTCTCTTTTTCTCTTCTGCTGTCTTTCTAAGGCGTGCGTTAGTGGCTCCTATCCTAAAATGTATTGCTTCTGTAGTTCTTGTTTCTGAGTAAAATATCTTCAACAGTGAATTTAAACTTTTTAAACGTTTACGTTTCCCATTCCTAATACGCGTGTATTTTTTAGCCCCTCTTGTACTGTAATAGTTCGATGGACATCATTATATTTTTTTGTGCAATTAAGCCAAACATTTTACTTTTTATTATTTATTTTTAATTTTTATTAGAGTTTTTATTTTGTCCTGGGCCAAGTCCAGATTTTTCACAAAAAGTAAATGCTGAGTTGATTCGATCGTGGGGAAGAATATATATATATCACTGAGGGTGGTCGCCGAACCTGAAATATTGATTTCTTGATGGACGTCACGTGCGACACACGTGCTTCGTCGGACACTGACGGGGGACATAATGAATGACCGTACACACGTCACTCAAAGCCGGAGAGGAAATGGATGTCCACCCTTCTCCTTTTCGAATGCCCTCCTCTCCTGGTTAGAAGAATTCTAAGCAATAACTATGGATTATTGTTGTAACCTCTAAAAAACTTTAAATTGCTAGTGTACTATACTTGCAGATTAATTTCTTATTGACATCAATGATCATCAAAATGTTGGCTGATGTCAAGTGATGAACAAAGAAATACATTCCGTTGAAATATAGAAAGAAAGAAAAAAAGATTAATTGATACAATAGAAATTTTACTCGTATATTTCGTGTTCAATCAAAATAAAATTTCAACATTGATTTTAAATCGATTTTTTTTTACAATAAATTTTTTATAGTCTTTTCAAAAGTAGCTTCAGCAAGAAATAATTTCTTAAAAATTTCGCAAGACATTTTGTACCTCTTTTGTAGTGCTTGAACAAAGCTAATCTGAGAAATTTCCGCGTAATCCACGAGATTAGGTGGGCTTTCGATAACTTCTTTAAATAAAAGAATACTGCCTATTTATCAAATCGTAATGGATTACTTGTATACTTCCCTTTAACTAATCTTTTAGTGCTTTAATATGACGTTATTTGATTTGAGAACCTTTTCTTAAAAATGAACCCTATCTCTTGTAAATTAGAATAGAAACATTGTTGGGAATGATAGTGATGTAGTAGCATTTATAAACCGCGAATAATTTAATGTTAGAGTAGTAGGAGTAGTAGTAGAGAGATCGGAGAATTTGAACTGCTAGATTAGACGTATGCTTACTATAAGTAGAAAGAGTAATTTGATTTAGTATTGACTAGGACTCACCTTTAAAATCTGACAAGTATACGTTTCTGATTATCTTTTTCTTTTTTTGTGTGGACACGTGAAGGTTTTGCTTCACATACGTAAGACAAATATTTATTTCTAGATCATTATAAAGATATAATAAATAGAATGATTCTTGCACGAAAATGTGTAGTTGTTCTAACACTTGTTTGTGTAAACATACTTGCGATGACATAAAATATGGATAGTAGCAATACCGGAGCTTCGCAAACATTACAATTATCATTACTGTCAAGTATAAAATGACTATCGCAGCTTATCGGTAAGGAAATTCAAAGATACCCTTTAAATTTGTATTGAATGGGTCTCCCTTTAATTCGGCCGATATTCTTCGTGGTGTGGAAGTTGATGATATTATTGCTAAGGAATGTTGGCCCACATTGACATAATGTTAGCTCTAAGGTTGGATCATATTAGATAGCAGTGTTTTTAAGCATTGAAGTCACCTTTCGACAGCGTCCCCAAATTGCTCAATAAAATTGAGATCAAGTGACTGTCCTGGTTTTGGAAGCAGGTTAAACATTGATTGATGTTCCTCAAACCAATGAAGTTTAGTGCAAAGTATATTGTCCTACTGAAAGTAGGACACCTCTGTAAAGCAGCATTATAGCCTTAAACGAGTGCACTAAGTCAGCAACGATCTGTGCTGTTTAAAGTAGTATCTAGAGATATCAAAGGATCCAGTGTACTCCAAGAAAATTCCTCACACCATAATTTCACCCCCACCACTTGAAGAGTTGTCATTTGGCAGGAGTGATGCATGAATTTATGTTGTTTGCAACATCTTCTGGTCCTACAATCTGCCTGATGGAGCAGGAAACGAAATTCAACGGACCAGGCTACTTTCTTCTAATCGTCAATTTACCGATTTTGTCGTTCCTGGGCCCACAACAGTCGTCTTTTCCTATTTTTCTGTGATACCCAATTCACTCTTGATGGTCTTTTGCTGTTAAAGCCTATCCTTTTCAAACTCTACCTTGTTGAGCGTTGGGATATGCTTTGTGATGCACTTGCATTAAATTCTGCTCTATGGTGTCGTGTTTTTGCCCTTCTGTTGCTGTGGACTATGCTTGCTATTAGTGTTTTACCTCTCCCGTTCACAAGTTTCAACCAGAATATTCTTTATCGCTTGAAGTCCCCTCCCCCTCAACTGCCACTTCCGAAATTCCGTTGGTCGAGAAAATCTTTTAATGAGTTGTCGTCGCTGACCCCAGTTCTTCTTACATCGCTGATCATCCCTCAAATTCAAAATCTCTTAAATATTAAATTTTTCTTTTTATCTATTTTGATACATACTGTTCCAAAGCTGAGCATCCTTTATATAAGCAACTTAGCGTTGTTACGTCACTCTGCCTCACTGTCGGATTGGTTGGTTTTTCAAATAAAAAATGTGTCTAAATTTTTTCACTGTATATATATATATATATATATATATATATAACTATATATATATGTGTGTGTGTGTATGTGGTGTGTTTGTGAGAAAACCTTAGAGATTTCACGGGTAAGTTTGTGTTGAGTAAAAGATACTTTTATGACAAAAGAACAATGAAATGAAAAGTTAATCCCTCTTTTTTTTCAGTAGAGCTACGGGTAACAAAATTTTCGGAAAAAGCAAGCTGTGATGCAAACAAAATTATATCTCCCATTCAGAGAATTCAAAATTCAGTTATTCTTACACCAGATCTCAGTAGAGGGAAGAACAGGCAAATTTTAAGGCAATCTAAGACAGACCCATGAAAAACATGCTTTGAAATTGAAGATTCGAGTGACATCACTGAAAAATAATACAGATGAAAAAGAATTGATTAAACTTGTCAAAATCATCGTTAGAACTCAAGTGCAAGAATATTTAGAAATCGATGAAAACTTGTGTAGTGAAGACACCAATGACGACATAAAATAGTTTAATTCTGCTGTAGTTGATGAGATAAAACAAAGATAACTTGAAAAGCAGCGAGGAAGACGAAAAGGAGTCATATGGAAAATGTGACATAAAAAATATATATAGATGCCTTAAAATACACTTTCATTAAAAACATTCATGATGACTGTTGATGGTAGTGAAGGATTTAAGATCCCCAGTAACTTTAATATCCCCGTGGTAAGAAATTCTTGCAATTCACAGACTTTCAATCAAACTCGTGAAACGGATTATTTTCAATAAATTGCTGTTAGTGCAAAACTCTATTTTCTTTTTTCATTAATTTCAAACTCACACACAAAAATAAAAACATATAATTGTGTTATTTGCTTATAAATTGTTTATTTAAATACACCGTGAATTTCTAATAAAATCACCTTTTTTTGTATGTACCCTCTGAAGAAGGAACTCTTCTGTTTAAGGGGGAAATGTCTGGTCGTTGGGTGTCGCTTATTGGGAGGAATTACTACTGTATATATCGTGTGTATAGTATAGTATAGTATAGTATAGTATATATATATATATATATATATATATATATATATATATATATAT
>BMAW01016227.1:331168-375738 GCA_019974015.1 Nephila pilipes
GTTCTGTCAGTTTCTTAAGTGAAAGAAAGCAATGCATTTTTCATGCAATTAAAGTCGTTCTGGACCTAATAAGTCCCATTAAGCAAGACCTATCACCGCTTCTGTAGCCTTTGAACCTGGGTTGCTAATTCTAGCTAATCGAGTGACTAGCCCGAAGGCAGACCCCCAGATAACTCCTCGAGCTAATTTGGTACTCATTCATCAACTCCGATAGAATGAAGCAGTGTTTTCATACTTTTAATAATATTTACTACACAATATCATTTTCGTCACCTCTAGAGGTATCATCCTCGTAACTTGACCGAGGTTCAAAATTACGAGGTCCATCACCAATAACCCTCTAGTTCGACGTTAATAAAACTAACCAAACCAATCAAACATCGCCTCTAGTATTGGTCTGTAAATATTCCAGATGAGAGCCTCGTGAGTTATGTAAAAAAAATTTGCTTAATCTATTCGTCATGTGCACGTGTTTGCTTACTCGGAGCAAAAACGAACAGGATTACAGGGGCCGGATAACTGGTGTTAAGAAATGGATTACCAACGAAAACATTGTAAGAAAAAGAGCATACTAGGAGTATAGACAACCTGCTCCCTCTTTCTGAAACCTGAATTGAATTCAGATTGAACCTGAATAAGAGAATGCTGTGTACAGGGCGGGACGTTCAAAGATCAGTACATTACAAGTTTTTGCAACCTAAAGGAAAGTTCTATTTGGAAAGATACTGTCAGCAAATGGACGATTCAAACGAAGCACTCAAAGAAAAGAAATCTGCGCATCATGCTGAATCATGATAATGCCAAATCATATGCTGTTTGGGTGACTCGTATAAAAATTGTAAAATTAAATTGGTATATGCTGTCGCATCTTCCCTACTTCCCAGGTCTAGCACCCCTAGATTATCCTCTGTATATCTCTCTCTGTGCAAAAATTTTTTGAAGAAAAAAATTCAAACTAAGAACTACATGAGTTCTTCGCCTCTAAAAGCCAGGCAATTTTCAAAAATTGTATTTATAAATTACCAACAGTTGGCAAGGGGTCATAAGTAATGACGAAATTTACATTGTACAATAATTATTAGTTTTTGTAAGAAAAATGTATTATTTTCTTTCACTTTCCAAATTGACAGAATTTTCCGAGAGACCTAATATGAAACCTATTCGTATACTTGTTGGAATGCGATGTATGTACTTAATATGCCAAACATACGCATTTCATTGCATTTACTTTGTAATTAGATAAAAGGGAAGCGCTGGTAGCTTTATTTGATTTGACCTATCGGAAAAGGTATTATAAAATCATGAATTCAAATTTCTTGCTTTTCGAAAAATTCTACATACTGTTTTATTATAGCAAAGGAAAGTCAGAAGTCTAACTACAAATTGAATTCTTTATCTATTTGCACATATTTATGTGTTAAAGTAACATGTACTATTTTACGTGAATGAATATAAAAATAACTTAAATTAAAATTAGTTTATTTTGGGTCGTGTGTGTTTTCATATCCCTGTTGTTTTTGTGTTAAAATGACTTCCTTTAACGTTGTTTCGTCAAGCTCTCTGTCATCTAGGTACACATCCTGAATGGTAAAAGAGTCTTTTATTGTGTGTCGAAACATTGATTCTATCAATGGATTTCTAAAACGCGAAACAAGTTAAAACAAACAAAAACGGAGATGTGAAGAAACACAGTGGAATCAGATGCAAGAAAAATACACCGATCGTGCTAACTATGGAAGAACAACAGGACTGGTACCATGTGACAATGTGTCCCACATGTAAATGATCAGTTTTCACGTTGTGAGCGAGCCTTAAAGAAACTATCCATCAAATATGAAGGGTTACAAATACCTCTCCGACAAACCATTCTTCTTCCCTCACCCAAACATCCCGTGTCCGTATGGTAGAATATTGTTTGTGTTATTTTTGTGAAACAGCTCTAATGTATGTAGCAAAACATGGTCGGGCAGGAAGAGTCCAGAAATAGCAGTCAAATGTTTCTGAGAAACGCTGAAACTGTGTTGACTATACTGGAACAAGAACTTTTGAATGTGTAGTACTATCATCAAAAAACGGGAGGGGAAGAAAGAGAGGCATTTTTACATTATTTATCCATCCAAAGAGACATTATTTATCCATCCAAAAGTATCTGGAAAAAAACTTAAATGGTCACGATTCCTGATTTCATAAATAACTTTAAAATTTTAAGAGATCTTTCAGGTTCCCCTTCCTCCAATAAGTATTTGTGATAACAGTACATTTGTACGCTGAATTGTTGTACTAGAAAAAAAAAACCGTTGCATAAAATTTTGAGAGGGATTAAGGACCTTTTTTCAGAGAATGACGTTCTTCAAAAACTTTTAAGTGCATTAAGTGTTTTGCATCATACCCTCATTTTCAGTCATGGACCAATTTTTAACAAGTAAAAGTCACGTGGACCGTATTATCCGTAGTTAAGGTGGTAGTTATTTTAATTAAATTACTTTTGCGGCAGGCGTACAAAAGAAAAATCCTGTAACATTTAATGGATCCCTGTCATCATAGACAGCAAAGAATGTGCAGATTTGCTATAAGAGGAAGCACGAAATGTGAACCAAACTTCAACTTTCATCACAGTAGCTGTTCCCTTCAAGGCTTATCTTCTTTAGTTAAGTACGGTAATCAAGACCTCGAGGCACTCTAGATTTTTTTTTAAATGGGGCTTAATGTCTTTGGTAAACATAGGTGAAGCTTCTTCGGAACGCTAGCGATCCTTCTCTATTTCCGACCCTCCAATTTGTAAATTTTCTTTTTCTTTTTTTTTTTTCCTTTTTTTTTTTTTTTTTTTTTTCTTTTTCCTTTTTCCCCCTTTACTTGTTTATAGATTAAACAAGTGTTGGGCGCAACTTATATAGCTCTGGTGCTATATGTCCTAACTGCTACCTATCATACTGATTGATGCAAAAACTGTCATATCATCGAATATGATGGTATGAGAAGTCCGACTTTTCAACCAAGAAATTCCAAATACATGCCTCAACTTCTCCAATAACAACCACAATAGCAAGACTGAAATGAAATTACTACAAGGGCATGAAATTCATTCTGACCACACAAATACCTATAGTGTAAAAATGACCGGATATTCCATTGATATCAGAGTATACTTATAACTATCTAAACATTAAAACCAAAACTTTTTAAACTGGGTTTCTGATGCCACTAAGGACCCGTCGTGTAATGAAACAGATGCAAATTAAAACTTTCGAAGGTTCCGAATCCTCCCGTCGGTATGGTGTGGAAATTTGGAGAAGATATACCAGCTAAGGTGTCGTCCTCATCACTTGATAAAGATTCAAAATAATGAGTTCCGTCATCAACAGCCCTAGAATTGCTTCTAAGCGCGACATTAATAAGCAATCAATCGATTTAAACTGGATTTACTTACCCCCATAAGAATTTCACAACGGCTCTGAGGTACTTGATCTGGTAGCTGCTACTTTTCAGGGTTTTGAGACTACATGAAGTATTCTTTACATTATTCATAGACAGAACAACAAGGCAATAGCAGGTTCCTTGTGACTTGTATCATAGAGCTCATGTAGTTTCCAGAGTCGTTTTATATTACACAAATTTGATCTTTTATATCAAAGCAAAAATTCCCACTTTTCTGAGAGATACCGGTGTTCCTCGATCATTTTTCATTTTCATTACGACTATTTGGTTTCAATAAGGATATACCTTATGCAAGGGTAACATAAGCAAATCACTTTTAACACAGCAATATTTTTTTTTTAAATTTTTAACTTATCAAGCACAGAATAACTGCACACATTAATAAGCATACTGAAACTAAACTTATTTTTCTTCTTTTTTTGAAAGTAGTTTATTTAGTGTTATGGAAACCAAGCAAAGCAGTAAAGATTAATGGCGTTGTAGGTGTTATTTTATTATCTTCGCTGTGTGGTAATATAGGGAGAAGAGAAGTGTCGATTCAATTCGACCAGTAATAGCTCACTGGCAAATGTGGCTCGTTATCAATTCCCATGTTTAATTAGAAATTTAAGAAAATTAAAGTACGCAATATTAGTTGTGTTAGTTATTGTTGTTGCTTATCTTATCCGAATTAGTCAATGGGTCAGATTAGATCTGTGGGTCCTAAGACATTCAAATGGTCAATGACAAGAAAAGGATGCTTGGTCAAATCCTCTCAGGAAAGCCTCCAACAGAAAAGAAGATGTCCAGGAGAGAACTGCTCAAAGTTACAATTTCGACAGACGGAAAGATCTTAATCCCCTGGTCAAATTTAAGTCATCTCAAATGCCCGCTTAGAAATCTTGACGTTACAGTCTGCTGGAATAGATCACCCATAAAAACGGTGGCACCATCTGGCCACTTGCTAAAATACCAGTCGTGTAGGAGGAGAACGCTAAAAATAGTCAATAGCAGATTTAATTCTTGAGCAAGTCTCTAGAAAAGTTAAGGTAATAGAAGTCAAAACCTTTGAAGATATATTTAGATAATGCTTGGTAAAAAAACTTGCTGTTGGCTGGTTTGTGTTCGTCTTACATATTAGTTTGGATAAATTAAATAATTTTTTTGAGATTCCTCTCACAAACACACACATATCCGAGTTATTACAACTTGACATCTCTGACTCTTTAGGTTTTGGCTACATTTTCTTTCAACTGAAGCATTTGTGTTTATTATTTTACTTAGTAAATTTTAAAAAAATAGTGCCCGAAACGCATTCCTCTTGAAAAGATTGATAGGTATCCTATTTATTTTTCGATTTGTTCCGAAGACAACCCAAGAATTCTTTTCTTTCAGTTCGCGAGTAATTGGGAGAGCGAAAGTCAAATTTCTGCGACATTCTTATTGGAAGGACAAAAGAACTGTCACTCAAAGCACACCCAAATGAGCTCTTAAATGACTGCCTTTAAGTGGATTTGAATGTCACTCTGCTTGACGTTTGATTAAGAAAAAAAATAATAATAATAACACGTGACCATCTCTTATTTGACGCATGCGCTTCATTCCTAGAAATTACTCTCTGCGACACATCTCATGCTCTTTTAAAAAAATTTCCCAGTGCGAGTGAATTAGCCTCGCTCATGGCTATTTTTCTTAAGTGTCTTGAAGACATCTCGTTAAATTACAACAATCACCATTTGAAAAAAGAATATGTGGTGAATTTTCCTCTGACATTTAAACTTAATGAGCAACCAAAAATCTCCCTGGAAGAACATTTCGTTAAGAGCTAAACAAAAGCCAGTCACCACCAATCAGTGTGACATTTTTAAAGTTTAATTTTAATTTCTTTCTCTATTTTTTACCTAATGAACTTTTTTTAAAAAACTTCACTGTATGATTAAGATAAGGATACAAATTAGAAATGCGGAATATCCATATACTTTTAGATTTTTTCCCCCTCTCTCAGCTTTTGAAGCATTTCAAAGCTTAGTCGCTTTCACGGAGATAAAATCTGTCATACACGCTGAGGAATTTAAGCGTTTTGATTAATTAATGGGTTTTCTTTAATTCTTTGTCTAGGTCAAAGTCAAAATTTTAAGAGCTTTTTCCTCACATTTTAAATCTTTCAATTGAGTTGATATTCTCTATACATGATTGTTTTGGAGGGAAATACCATGATTTAATTATAATTTATAAAAATTAATTGATTAAAACAAATTATTAATGGGTTTTTTCTACTGACATAGTATGTTTAGGTCAAAACTTAAAAGTTTTCCCCTCACATTTTAAAGCTCTCATTTGAGCTGAAATATTCTATGCAGGATTATTTTGGATGGCAATACCATAATTTAATTATAGTTAATAAAAATGAATTGATTAAAACTAATTATTTAAAAAATTAAATTTTTCACCAAGTTTCTCGCCAAGTAGCTAAATGATCGCCAAATCCGTCGTTTAATAATTTATCGTTTGCTTTAATTTTAATTACATGTAGCTGATATAATATTCAATTTAATAATTTTTCGTTTGCTTTAATTTTAATTACACTTAGCTTAAATATATTCAATCTAATAACATTATATATTATTTGCTTTAATTTTAATTACATGTAGCTTAATTGATTAACATAATGCTTAATTGAGCTAAAATTTTTTTACACGTGTTTATTTATTAAAATATAGCTTAATTCTAGACACTATAAAAAGAAAAGCACGATTTTATTTTATTCTAATTAATAAGGCTACTTTTTGCTTCGCTTCAATGAATTAGAATTTTATAAAATAAAGCTAGGAGTAAAAGGGAAAAAAAACTTTTAACCCCATAATTATACAATTTAAGGCTCTCATCCATTATCCCTTTTGAATTCATGAACACCATGTGGAATTCTCTTTGCATTTGCTACTTTCCACCTCAAATCTAGATTATTGTATTTATTTGAATGAAAAACAATGTATTCAAAATATCAGAAAGTAATAAAACATTTCTGTAGAATTATAATTTTTTCACGAATTTCAACAACTCTTAAAAAATATATTTTTTAAAATCTGAAAACTCATAGACAAATAATTGAAATACGTTTTTTGGAAGCCTTCACTATTTTTTGATCTTTAGAATGCATGTTTTTTTTCTTTCAAATAAATGCAATATTTTAGATTTGAGAAGATAAGAGTAGAAATGTTTAAGGTTAACAATCCCACATTCAAAAGAGCTGATAGAGAGAGAGAGGGGACCCTTAAGTGGAAAGATTGTAACTCATATAATTTCGAAATAAATAGCCATGTCTTCACGACAGTTTGATTGTTTTACGAACATTGCATTGAGAAGCTACACAAGAGTTTTTGGCAACAGTTCTAGTCATTTTAAATCTCGGTCAAGTGATGAGGACGATATTTGAGCTATTAGTTAATTTTCCTAACTTCCGTACCTTCCCAACGTACGGACATCGGCACTTCGATACATTTAATGCAGGCCTGGCCAACCCTCTGCCCGCCAGGTGTCAACTTGCAGCGCGCGGTGCTGGGTCTTCTGAATAAAGATTCAAACTTTTATTGTTCATAAAAGTACCGAAGAACATTACACCATTAGTCGTTCGTATCATACCCTACAACAAAGGGAATATCCACTGTCTGACTCAACTCTTATCACAATTTTTCTTTAATCTTATTCAGAAACAATTACAAAGCTTGTTTTAAAAAGCCCACGGGCCATCTGGTGTGGGCGAAAAGCAATGTATAACTAACCAGCAAACTTACTTGAGAGCGTGGATGTGCATTACTAGAAGTAGGGAAGGAATGTGACACGCGGGACTTGCGAAATAGCAGCAGCCATAAGTTTTTAACCTAACTCTAATGAAGCCAGTCTGTCTGCAGCAAGCCTAATATATTTAACGCAGAAGCGTATTGTTCCAGACAGACTGACTGCTCGGTATCTTTTCATCGCTAATAATTTAGCGCCAGCGTTATATATATATATATATATATATATATATATATATATATATATATAATGCGGTCTGCTGGAATAAAATGTGTCTGTTTCCAAAGCATCCCGCAAAGTCTTATAGGTTGGACAGGCATGATTTAATGTGACTCAACCGCATTTCATGATGAGTTTCGAAGCGGCACCAGTACTCGAACCTCACGACTCAATTGAAACAATAACGGCCATGAACTCGCGACCATCACCCCTCGGCTATCGCGGCCGCAGTCCGTAATGCAAAATACACCAAGTAAATAATGTAAGTAATTACGTTAATAATATTGGCGTCTTCACCGTGAATATTTTTTTCATTAATACATGTTTACATCCTAAATAACAATTTTTGTTAGTTGGTTTTAGGCATCTCAGAGTAATACCGAAAATTAATCTTAGCTCAGTTTATTATGTTCTAAATTATTCTGAAATTTTAAGAAAATCCTTGTATCTTTACTTCTTGTAAACTGAACGTCAATCCAATTTTCTGCAATGTACTTTTTTTGTGTTACAGAAGTAAGTTAACTGGCAATCATTTCTATTCCTCAACCAATTTTCGTATGACCTTTCCCGTCTCACGATTTAAGTAATGCTTATTGAAAATTAGATTAACCAGTACGCCCTTTTGCTTTGTTCGGCATGTAACCAACTGGGTTATTAAACGTTAAATATTATTTTTCACAGACTACTTGTCTAAAATAACTTTCATGGACCATTGATTACAACATGCCAATTGTAATTTTAACACTTACTGGTTACGCCGACTTTCATAACTTATTCCATTTATTCTTTACAATCAGATACTTTGTTTCAAAACATATCTATTTGCTTCGGTAAGTTTAAATTCATAATTTACCCATTATTTAATCAGATTAAATTTGCAAGAATAAATGTGGTTTTAATCCCAAGTATCTTACTAAAAAATTTTTTTAAAAAATTAAGGTTGTAGAAACAGTGTAGCATTTTCAAAATCTTAAAAGAAGCACTCCTCTCCGAAAAAAAATTGAACTCTTATAAGGTTTCTTCTAAATTTTAGAGTTTTTCCTAACTATTTGAAAAAAATGGTACTTAAGAGCCAGTACGATAGTAATAGTTAATAGTCGAATAAAATTAAGTATTTTTGTATTTTGGGTGATTTAAAAAATAAGAAAAACTTGTAATACAGATGGAAGTAATCTTTCGTGGAAATTCGAAATAGTCTCGAATGCCTAGAAGATTCATCGAAATTAGTCAAAATCCCACTTTTGAGACAAAACTAAAATGAGGAATCTTTTGGGTTGGAGAGTCACAATTCGTTACTTGTAAGCCAATAAAGTCATTCTAATTTCCTTGAACATGGAAAAAAAATGCACACTCATGAAATTATAATAAAATTTCATTACGCTTAATAATATGATATTCTTTAAAATTATGTTAAAAAGTTAGTTCATTCATGTATAGTGCTCTGGATGTTTACCTCTATATTCTTCATTTCTGGCAAGTTTTCTTGTTAACAGAACTATCAGTTTCATCGTCAAAATTAAGCTATACGCGCTCCAAAAAGAGTGATAATCGTAGTAGACCGTGAATATTTTTTGTTTGTTTTTATAACGTAAGATTATGATTCAGCAGTGAGTTCTTGCCGAACACAGACATATTGCGTGAGGTAAACGAAACTATGACAAATCCTTTTTGTTGTTTAGCTCTACCGAGTTTCCCTTTTCACCTAATGCTTGGGGACTTTTAGATCTGAATTGTTTGAAATGAAATCTCTCCCAATGGATGGAACGTGATTTATGTGGATTAGGTTGAGATTATTCAAGTATAGTGAATAGGTTTGTGCATTTACAAGCAGAGAAGAATTTATTATTGAAGTTAGAGAATTAGAAGTTGGTATTAAATATAGTGAGTTGAAATCATCAAGAGAAAACCTGTATTAGACTTGCTTGGAGTAAGGCGTTTTTTGAACTACAAAGGGTCAAGGAGCTCAATGGCGCGAAAGGATAAATAATTAGCTATTGTAGTAAACTTTATATCAGATGTGCTTAGGGAAGTTTCCTACACAGAGAATTAGAGAGTTTTCTACACAGAGATAGTTAAATACAAATAACTTGAATAAAAACATATTGGGATTATCACCTCTATTGGATTATCTATTCATTCGACTGCGTAGTTTTGTGATTCTCTAAATAAGCTTAGTTGGGCAGGAGAAGGAAGTAGTAATGGGCTGTTTCTAATTCATCTGTTTACGTGAGATCATCTATGGAAATATAGGACAGCTTCTATTGATGCGAAAACTTGGAACATCCGAGGAAAAAAGTTTGACTTCGTTCCTTCCTGCCTCATAATTTTGAACCTCGGTTAAATGATGAAAACTGTACCTGAGCTGCCTTCCAATTCCCCACATCCACACTTTGCTCACGTAAGCGCATCGACAGATTTAACGGGTAACAGTTCGTCTTCACGATATGTCTTTCGTGGAATCAAGATCCGAAGCCACAGCTCGATTGAAGCATCGTTGAGCAGAGCATAATATCTTCGTTAGTAATTTCATCAAATATTATTTTTCATTTAACATATCGTCCCATTATAAGTATGATTTCCCTGTAATATCGCATGAAACTCAATTGGAAAAGTTAGCATACATATAAAAGCTTCGTCAAAAGCTTCGTCAACATACATATAAAAGCTACGTCATCGAGGACAAATAAAAATTACATTACTTGATCTTAAATAAAAGTAACAATGTAAAAAATATGTAATAACTGGAGCATAGAGTAAAGATTCTTGCTTTCGCTGACCTATCAAAAATGAATAAAAACATATTCAAGAAAATGAAAGCAATTTTTTTCCATAAAAAGTTAAAAATTCATTCTGATAAATCTTCCCTTTCCCTTCAAATAATCAAATTTTGTTCTACAATATTGGTATTTATATTACTTCCAGTCAACTTAAACGGAAACGTATCAATTAATATACTCATATCAGCAATTTGAAAATACGATAGTTAAGTGTAATTTATGAAGTAAAATATCCAGACACAAAACAATATATCTTGAAATCAATATTGACAAAGTTTCAGTTAAATTTTATAAATCTGTTCTGCCATTCAGACGTCGTGACATTTTCGCACACACTATACACCTTCCCAAACAAGTACTATTTCTGTATTTTCACATTGAAAACTATTCTAATGCTTTATACTTGTTGCCACTTCCGAGCAACTAAATAGTCCTCGTGTTGCTTCTTAGTATGTCGTTTATAAAAACAATGCCAATTCATGTACAACTAAATCTGAAACTCTTAATATATATATATATATACAAGTTCGTAAGCAACATACAGTCACGAGATAAAAATACAACTAATGATTGTTGAAAGAACTGTCACCAAATGGAGTTGAGGAGTTTAGAGGTTTGTGCTGTTAATGCTTATGTTCTGTGCAAAGAATCATATACTCGTAGAGAAAAACAATTAAGTCATTTCAGATTTGTAAAGAAGCTGGTTATCCTACCGAAAGGAGACTTTCGAATGAAAAGATGATCACAGAACCAAAGTTTGAAAAAGAAAAGCAACTTGACAGAGTCCTGCACATTTTATGCTTTGGAAAAAAAAAGAAAAGAAAGTTTGTCGAGTGTTCCAATAGACAAATCATGCGACGGCGCAAACGAAGATATTGTTCAACACATCTTTGGAATCTTTCGCTACATTTATGGGACTGTTTTGAAACATTTCATACCATAAATGAGTGTACAAGTGAATTCAGCCATAAATAATTTTTACCTCAATTTTCCTGTACCTTTCTTAAGCGTTCATTCCTTAATCCTGTTTCACACACACACACACACACACACACACACACACACACACACACACACACACACATATATATATATTATTCGGTCGGTTTTTGTATGCAGTAGAATCTCGTTGAGCTGTATGCAATAGACACCGTTAATTCGGATCTGTCAGCAAGACTTTTTTTTTTTTTTAAATATGAGAGGTTATCTGCCAAGTCAATATTAACTTTAACTTGTTTCACTACATATTTTGAAAAGTTATTTTCTTTACTTAAGTCATCTAATGGTTATGAACGTATGAAAGAAATATTTGGGGTGGGGGGATTTGAAAATATTCTGGGAAATTTAAACAAAACTTAGTTACGCTTCTTATCATCAGCGGTGCTGCATGGTCTTAGTAGAAATTGCAATGAAACAACCATTTTCTGTAAATATGATTTTATAACTCACTTTTGTCCGTATAAAGATTATTTTCCGCAAGATATTTTTATTTTATTTCATTTTCACCATTCTCGGGCCAACTCGAATTTTCGATATCCCAGGCCGTCTCTGATCCCAATGAACTTAACTCTCAACAAAGGTTTCATTGCATTACAATAATCAAACTCGAACATTACGGGTTAAAAAAGTAAACCGCGGACATTATTCAAGCACAAAAAAATACAAATGAACATAACTTATTTTTATAGAATCAACATTTGTCTAAAAATGTGTATAGACGTTGCAGTAAAATATAGTGGTCATTTTCAATATACTTTGGAGGTTGTAAAATTTTGATTATTACAACAAAATAACCGAGTTACCTGGATAAAATTTCTTCTTCTTAATACATTAGCCTTATGTTGATAATGTCGTCTATTCATGTTGATTTGTTTGGTGTCAGAAAGCTATAAAATGAAGTAATCCACGGTATGGAGAAGAAAAAGCTCAATCTGTTGAGTTCCAGAATGACAGTCTTTGGAAGGTTAAGAAACGATGGGAGAAATATATGACTACAGAAGCTGATTTTGTAGGGAAGTCTAAAAAACAATAAATAAAAATTAAGTTCCTGTTACGATTATTTTTAGTAATAATTTAATTTTTACGATACCCCGGGATAATAATTAAAACTTTACGATTATGCGGTTTATTTGATCTACGGCTTCCTGAAACTAAACAAATAAACATGAATAGCTATCATTTACAAAATTATGCACATAAAGATCTATTATTTTACAGAACAAATTTTATCCAAATAAATAGATCATTTCTTGGTAATAATTAAAACTTTACGAGAATGCAAGTGACTGCATCCCACTGCTTCTTGAAAAAAAAAAAAAAACATAAAAAGATAATATTATGTACATAAGTATCTATTAATATGTAAAGTAAATTTTGTTCAGATATCTCGGTTATTTTTTTAGTAGTAATGAAAACTTTACGATACCCCCTCGTGTATTTAGAATGAACTCTCAACATTTCATAGAAAGATTTGATTGTATAACGCGACAATGATTACACGAAATTCCGACACGAGAGTGTAAGCGGCTGAGAGAGCCTTCCGTGAGTTTGTGAGCGAGGTTTCCCTCCTACCCCCACAGTGCGTCGTTCTCACCTGGTCCTTCCCAACGGTTACGCCATTCAAAAAGAAACCTGTCCGACTGGTCGAGGTAATCAAGCACGCAGTTGCTTCTCTCCGCCCTGAGAAAGAGCGACCTTGTGCTTAAACTAGGTTTTGGTTCCGGAATGCGGTTCTGCAAAACACACGTTTCTTGGTACTCGGGGCTCCGAAAATCTGATACACAAGTATCATTTCTTCGTTGGTTACGAATGAGAATCCAAGCTGATTTTTTTAATAATATTTATAAGCTTCTGCAAACGTTGAAGCATTCTGTTAGATTTTTTTTTCTTTTCAGGGTATCGGAAAACAGATATTTTCGCGAAAACTTCTTACTTATAGCAGTTCCAAAAAACTCTCTCTGTAAGCTTTGTTTTTATAAACTTCGAAATACTTGGAGAATGATTTTACCTTTCATCTAGATTTCTACGAAATAAATGCGTGTCTAATGAACAAAAAATGCGTTTTTTGTAAATATAGTTTTGTAAACGATTGATTGACATTTAATGTTCCTCCTTTTTTTTTTTAAAAAAAAAAATGTTATTAGCTTAGTAAATTTCTACTTACATTAAATCTCTCTTTAATTTCACTTCTTATTCTTCTTACTAACTTCCACTGCTATTTAATTTCTGCTTATGTTAGCCTCTCTTTATTTCCTCAAAGAAGAATCTAAAAATACTATTTATTCATATTATTATTTTATAAGATACTGGAAATCTCTTACAACACTATTGTGTGGGGGAGGGGGTTCCCCTTCCCTATAGTTCATACGGTTTAGTAAAAGATTAGCTTTTCCTCCTCAGAGAAATTTACTCGTCTAAGATTTATTTTCTTTATTAGAACTAAATTTTGATTATTTTTAGAGAGAAACTCTCTATTCTGTATTAGCTTCAGGAACGTAACTTTAATTTAATCCTAAGCTGCTTTTTCTGACACAATATGTGTTTTAGAGGGTCATCCAACTGTTAAACGCAATGAATCGAGCATGTTTTCCACTTTCTTTGAATCTTCAAATCCTTAAAAGATTTCAGTGAAATGGAACAATTTTTTTGTATGTGACATTTATAATTTACTTTGACAAACTAAATTTTAATTATTCAAATATTTTCTAATAATTTTAAAATATTGCTTAATGATGACGCTTTGTTTTCTTATTATTTAATAGTGTACTGATTTGCGTGCACAATCGTGAAAAAAAAAAAGATTCCATTTAAGATACACAATTATTGTTTCATAATATAAATAAAAAACGCTTAGAAACATAATTTAACTAAAAATACTCAACATTTGATGCAGTTCTCAATTTTGCAAGGTTAATTATAATTGGCACTAAAATTTTTCTTATTTTAATATGTATCTAACACTGAAAAATTTCAAAATATGTACGAAACATAATAATAGTTCAAATTATGCAAAATAATGTTATCATATAGTTATACAATTCTCGAAGAGTTTTCCTCAAGTTTATTAGATACCTTGCAGAAAGGATAAAAAATGAACTTTATTGTTTTCCATACAATAAAGTTGATCAGAAGTAAAAAGGTATACATTTTTAATCACATCAGTAAGGGTTTACTTTACAAAGTAATAAAAAAATATTTTTAACGCATATTTTTTTTTTGCAGAAAATCAATTTTTTTTTGTAGTTTATTTGTCGTGAGACCTCTTAAATGTATATTTTTCTTAATTTTTTTTAGGCGTATTAAAAGTTGAATTCAGAATTCACAAAGCTTTATTCATATAGTGAATGTCAGGTCTGGAAACGCGCGGCGGTTGACTTTTTTCCTTCCTCATGATTCTTGAAAACTTCTTCAAGAATATTTAAGAAATTATACAAAAAATGTTAAGCTGAGGTTACCTGAACAAACCAATAGCTGCAGAACCATAGAATCGATTCCCAAGTATAGCAGTAATTATCGTATGAAGTATAATGGAGTCTGTTGCATGTCAAATATGGTTGAAAGGACCACGTCATCACATTATTTTGTGAAAGTAAGAAACCAACACAGATATCGTCTTCGTCGTCTGATAGTGGATTCGTATGAAATTCATTAACAACAGTTTGTTATGTTACTTTAAATGACGTTAAGTATATCTTCATTTAATGTTAATAGAGCCCCAATTAGAGACATAATATTTTGTCTGGAACTTTTAGCTTATATGCCACCTGCTATTTTTATTTTGGAAATGAATATTAGTGTCTGTTTCTTTTTTATTTTAAATTCATATTCCTTTCAAAGTTTATTAATTAATATGTATTTATGTTAATAGCATTTAAGTAAGCTATTTAGAAGTTACCTTTAAACTTATACTATTTTGTATTCATTGTGCATTTCTGTCTCCAATATATTGGACACATTTTCTTTTCTTTCACTCTTCTTTGGTCCTTACATTTATTTATTGGTATTTATTAATTTTATTAAAATGTAATCCCTAGTTGGGATGGTTTAGATCCATTAAACCATTTTTTTAACCCGCATTTCAGTCCAAAGTCTAACACAGTACACGTTTAATTACTTTGTACACTATTCTCAATTTTTTTTCTTTTCATTTTCTTAGTTGATACTATTATTAAAAAAAATCTTTTTATGTCTGTGATATACATTTTGTCCGTAATTTTATATTTATGATTTATTTATAAGTTTTGAATACCATAATTTTTAAAAACTTATTTATTATCCCAATAATTATTATTGATGTATGATGTTGCTATATATATGTGTATGTATGTGTGTGTATGCATATATATGTATAACTAGATAAATTACTGAAAACATATTAAAGATTTAAAGGTACATATTACCTTTAAATCTTTAAAGTCAATTGTTTTTGTGAAGAAAGTAATCAATTTGTACTGAAAGTTGTCTATTTATGATGAAATATGGAAGTATGGAGCATCATACAAAGAAGCAAGACAAATCATGATAACACAAACATACACTGAAAAAGAAGAGTCAAAAGAAAAAGAGAAAGTGATCAGCAAAATGCTAGATTTTTTACTGACAGCCATTGAATTGATACTTAGGAGGTTCTTGAATGCTCTACTGAGAGTTAAAATAGATGTCATTTGGACGCGAGTAGATTGATTGGAACGAATTTTTTAAAATGTTTAAAAATAAATAAAAAAGAAAGTGATAAGAGGATTTATCACATATCTGTTCAAGTTTCCATGTTAGCTTGGTGTGGAAGTTTTGAGAGGGGATATGCCAGCTCATTTGGTGTCCTCATCACTTGATCGAGGCTCATATTGCGATGTCCTTTGCCAATAGCCTTCGTGTTGCTTCTTAGTGTGATTTAATATGAACATTCAATAAATCACCAAACTATAATTCTTCTTACGTATTTAGATTTGTAGAACTCATCAACTGTTGCTAGACTCAACTTCCGGGGAGAGCTTACTTACAAGGGAAAATTCATTCTAAGCCATTGCAAGCGCTCCATACAACCGCTCTAGTCTTTACGATTGGGTATAATTGACAAATAATACGAATCACTTCGTTTAAAGTGGTGACAATTTTGTATGTTCTTCTCTTCGACAGAAATGATGGATGGTTCATCACTCAGTGAATGAAACACAATAATGATGGATCACCGATCGCATTTCTTTGATTTGGTTACACTATTCAGTGCGCGTGTTCTTTGACCTGTTTCCAGCATTCCTATACAAATTTCCGTACCATGTGGAATGCGACCTTTTTCAGATTCGATTGTTCGCGAGAATCACGACTTCTCATTCTGAATCCAACAATTGACTCCAGCTGTTTTAGTTTTTTTTTTCTTCAAAAGTCCTTCAAAGTTTCTCGTAACTCGAGAATTTTTGGTCTTTAGTAAGCGAAGGTCCTTGAAAAAAATTGAATGGATCCTTGGATTTTTTCGAATCGAGAACAACTAAACGCTTTAAAAGTTTTCTAGATGAAGAAAATTTATAAATAACTGTGCTTGATAACTTGTTTTTAACTTTCTTAATTATAAAACTTTTAACTTTCTCTTCTCGATTTTCTTAAAAGTTTTCCTCTCTCGAACAATTCAGGTTTTTATTTTACGAACCTCCGATAAGGAAAATTGAGTTTAATTTAAGTCAGGTTTAAAACAATTCACAACTTTATAAATTAAAAGCAATATAAGTCATTGTTTCTGTGTACTGATTTATCTATTCGTGCGAAGAAAATCACATTTACATAAATAGTATTGTATGGGCAATTAAAATAATTAGAAGGTGTGTTTACATTTGTAATGATTTTTAGATACATCTTACAAAAAATCTACAACATTTTTAATTTTAAAATTTTACAAAGAATTAAAAAAAAAATTTGCACTGTGGACATAATTATAATTTAAAAATTTAATTTTATAAAATTTTCAACTTTTTAATATTATTCAAATTTCCCATAATCATTATATAAATATTGTGCCTTACTCAAAATTCGTACGAGTTTATTAAAGAAAAATTTAACAAATACAAAATTTGAGGAATTTTAGCGTCACAGTTACTTATCGTTTATTTGTTCAATATTATATGATCCGGATGAGGCAGTTCATTTGATCGTGGTCAAATATGCTTTAAGGGAAAACCTTTGTCTGTGTTTGATTCAGTTAATGGCCCCTAGATGTTCCTTTTAATATCATTGTAATTATTGATCTACCACATCCTGTAAAGCTGTCTTCTCTTAATATCACAGAAATAGATAGAAAATTGTAATGCGTTTTCAAACTGAAAATTTTTTCTATTTTCATATAAATTCATGACTTTGTAAGAAATATATTTGTTTATTTATTTTTTATTATTTGTTCTTTAAAATGAAGAAGCAATCCATAAACATCCTGGTTTCTAAATTAATGTGTTTTGTTTAATCCCCATTTAGCATTAACGTTAGCGCAGATTTAAACCAAAAAAAAAAAACTTTTTTTTTTCAATGCCCACTTTCTTCTTTCTCTTTCTTACTACTGAGTGCTGTGCGACTTCGATTCACATGTTTTCGTATCTATCAAAACGCAATAACAAGGCATCCACTTTAATAGAAATTTAAAAGTAAAACATGAGCTTTCCAAATTCCGTTTTTCATAATTGGACACTACAGAAGTATAGACGAAGTGCTATATATATATATATATATATATATATATATATATATATATATATATAACATTTTCTTAAAAGGTAATGAAGTTTATTTTGAATATATGAAGATAAAATATGGAACACTAGAAATATTTTTTGGAAGAAATTTGTAAAAAAAATTGCTTCTAAATTCCTTATGAAAACAGTTTTTGAAGGCATTTCTAATAGAGAATAGTTTGACTATAGATTTATTGGAAAAACAGGAATAATAAACCACTTTATAAATTTTTGAATAAATTATTACTGTGATTTTTAAAAATATTTTTTAAAGTTAGAATCATTTGCTTGACATGTCTTACTTTCGTCTGCATAAATCAAATCTCAAAAACACTATCACTACTCTCTCCAAATTCTTTTCCATGGAGAAGAAGAAAAGAATGCTGAATGTCGCCATTTTTTAATCAAGTTAAAAAAATATCTTGAAAACATACATAAATACATTAAAACGATGGAACAGAATGGAAAACTAAATTTCGTTTCTCCAAGTCACATTTCAAAATTCATAAACTCCATTAGAGGGGAGATCTCTTAGAGAGGTTTCCTTTTTCTTTTCTCCCTAAAAATGTCACCCTTTAACGGTAGAGGGAAGTCGCATGACAAATGAAGGTTTCTCGCCAAGTGATAAATGAGTCACTAATTTTCGCATCAGCTTGTTTTTACGCCAACAACTCCATTTCGCCAAAGATATGCGCCATCGATGGGTGAAAAAAAAGTACGCCAAAATGACCGGTTACGAGTGACTTTAGGTGGTTTGATTGATTTATTTTCTCCGAGAGAGAGTTTTCTTTCTTTCTTTGCTTTTTTAAGGCAATCTGAACCATTTTCTTTCCTTTTTTATTATTATTTTCTTCTTTTTTTTGTGCCTTTTATCTCGTGTTATCGCTTCCGAGAATAAAGTCAGAGAGAGGGAGTTAGTTATACTTTTTTTGTTGACGAGTCTTAAAGTTTTAAGTGACACGATGAAACACAGGATTACGCTCTCGGTTATTGGAGTATAAAGTTGTAGAAAACTTTTTGTCGTCGGTATATGACCAAAAATAAGTTCAAGGTTAAGAACTTGATAAAATTGATATTTTGTAGATGTCTAAGTCCAAAACTTGAAGTAATCTTGGTAAATTTGATGACAGAAAATTTATTTCGACAGTATCCAAGAAGCAAACTAAACATTCATTGAAAGTGTTCATTATTTTTACAATATTTGTGTTTAATATTTCAAATTAAACAAATTAAGAACCAATTACCCAAACTGTTTATAAATTTAAAAAAATAGCAAACGAAAGCATTGAATTTTTAATAATTTCCCTGATTTTGATTAAGCATAACATTTAGTATTTTTTTATTTACGTTTCGAATGTAAATTTAGATTTGACTTTTATCAATTTTATTTTTGCTTTATTACACTTTAATTTTGTATGGCAATTATTCTCTAAAATTAAAATATGTATAGTAAAATTAAGCTAACGTATATCAGTATGTTCTTTTTAGAAAGAAATATGATAGTTGACTTTATAGAGTAATTTCCTCAAAATAGGAAGTCACTTCTAAATAAACAGTGCCTTTTCCCCCCTGCGAGAAGCAAATGCAAACCACTGAATTTCAAATCTAACCAGTACAAAAATCTAAATACTGAATTATAAGAGTAAATTAATGAGTTCTAATATCCATCTAATAAATTCTAGGATAAATTTTGTTTTCATTTCCTTTACGAAATAGATTTTTAACTATGTTTTTAGAATCGCACTTCTTTGCTCTGCCCTTTAATTTTTATCTTCACTACTGTAGCATTGGGCTATTCGCGATTTTCTCTGGGCTAACCAATTGGGATTTTTTTTGTTTCAAATTATTCAAAATAAAAATTCCACCCTAATAAAAGGAGCCGTTACGTATACAAATTAGACCTAAGTTAAGAAATGTTAGGAATAGATTTGAGGCTTGATTGACTTATTAGTTTCATTAACGTCGCACTAGAAACAACATGAGGGCTATTGGCGACGGACCTCGTAATTTTGAATTTCGGTAAAGTGGCGAGGGCGACACCTGGCCGCGAATCCGCTACCATGACCATAAGACTACCGCGGTCATACAGATTTGAGGAAATCTATATGTAAATGAAATAGAATTGAATATTAGTGTTAGTAGGGGGTGGATGATGGTTTATAAGGATTGAAGTGTTACAAGTGAATATCGGTAACAGACAGACTTTGATTAAAGATTTTTTGTGAATAATTCTGTATAGGAGGGACTTGGAATTTCTTGTGATGTTAATCATTCGAACTCGAGTGAGCTGGTAAAGGTGAACTTTAATTATTATTTCAAATTGTAATTCAGTCTCATTGAGGATAAATAGATCTTGAAAGAGAGTAATGCTATATGAAAACAATCATAATCTAAAGAATATTAATAAACTGTATATATTGATGATGAACTGTATATATATATATATACTGATGAAATGTATATATATACTGATGAACTGTATATATAATGGTATATACTGTTCATATATACAGATGAACTGTATATATGACTCTGTATTTAACTGTAGAATTTGTGTATTTATCCATATGAGATTAATAATAAATAACCTCTGAAATGAAGGCGTTACAATATTAAAGGATGGCATTTTTTGAAAATAATATTCTACTACAACTTTTTCATTTTTCTAAGGAGTCATCTTTACGTATACAAAAGAAAAAGGAACTCCTGCAATATTTTATAGAATAAATATTGATCATAATAAAAAGTTCCTGTGATAGCTTTTGAGTAAGATATATTCTGACAAACCGGTTCATGCGATTTGGATTGAAATAAAACGAAACAAAAAGAACCGCAGGCAACTCATAGCAAGTGTATTATCAAAGAGAAGAGAGAAAAGAAAATAACGGAATACTTCTGTTCAAAAGCTTTATAATTATTGAAATAGCAGAAGCGCTATATATACACACTCATTTCCAGATGCGATAAATTTCTAGTGAGTAAAAAACATGTTAGGGTTATTATATTGGAAGCTTTTTTTAAGGGAGGGAAGTTTGACTTTTGCACTATTTATTCGTAACTTATGGTGTTCATAGTAACGTCCTATGTTATATAACTTCGGTACATTGTTACATATCATGCAAATTATTTTATTCTTTACATCAAACCAAACACTTAAAAAATAATTTGCTATTTATATATATTTAATTTTATAAAATAAGTAAAAATAGCAAAAAATTATGTAAAAATAATACTATGTCTGAGAAATACCAATATTCGTAGGCAACTTTTTGCTTAGTATTGCAACCACTTTTTTTTATACAGACATAATCAATACAAGGATCTTAAATAGGTGAGTTACGAATAATACAAAATAATAAAAAATGTAATTAAAATCATTATTTTAATCACAAATTAATGAACATAACGTAAATAAATTCATTTTTCTCGTTTTATGAAAGTGGAATATTCTGTGTTAAGCCCACCAATCAAGGCAGTAGAAGATTCATGACGTTTTTATTGTCGGCTGCTAAAATAATATTTGTTGCTATCGGAGGGAGGGGGAAGAAGAGAATAGTGCATCTACACTCAACATGAGTAGTAATACGTAACTCGTTGGCAAATATTAATGAAAAATATGACGTTTCACTCCTCGAAATTGAAACCTTTTACATGTTCGCGGATAAAATGAATTTTAAGTAGATACAAAAATAGATAGACTATTTATTATTAAATGAATCGTGGTTTTCGAATTGTCATGTCCTTTTGTCCGAAGGCTCAAGATACTACATTTTTGTAGCTGTACATAATGAATGCTATTGCATTTGAGTGTTGCGCTTCTCATTTACGCAATAGGACAGCTGAAGGACATTTTTGATTGCACATTTAAAAGGTTAAACAAAAGGAAAATTCTGAATGAACCAAGACATTTAAATTCAAAAAAGCTTAAAAAAAAACGCTTTTCAAAGTTGAAAGCATGAAAATGTGGCGTATGAATTTGAAAGGTATAGCATTCATGGCATTTTATCTAGAAATTAAAACAAATGTTATTATTCACGTCCGCCCGTCAAGGGTTTATTTTCTTAATATAAGTGTGGGTATCATGACCCCGAAGTACCCCAGGGATATTTTTCTTCCTCATGAAACTTATTCTTTGGAAAACACGAGTGACACACTTCAGGTAACCTTAGGATCCTTCTCTGTTTTCAGAACACCTTCATGCCAACAAGTTTGTACCTCTCTTTTTTATGCCTAGATTGCAGTTAAAAAAATGATGCTCAATTTAACCAGATGTGGCTCTTGCGCCGTAAGCTCATATTGTCACTAAGCCATCATTTACGTCCGCGAACGGGTTTTCAAATGTGATAAATTTAAAAATATTTGTTGCTTGTAAATTTTGAAGTAATTTACATTTACAATGTTATAAAAAGAATAACATAGCATAAATAAATGCTACTGAGTAAATTCGCATTTGAATATAAGAAATTACTTGCGGAAAACAGGAAATAAAAAAAGTACTGCGCAGTCGGTAGGATTCGAACCTACGCGGGAAGATCCCAATGGATTTCTAGTCCATCGCCTTAACCACTCGGCCACGACTGCTCGTTACCTTGATAAGAAGACTTCCTTTTAATGAGCCAGCTAACGGAAATTTTTGAATACACATAGAAAAGACAAAGCAAAATGAAAATATTCGACGAACCAATTCCAGAATTTTAAAAAAAATGTGTAAATAGTTAAAGACTAATTCTAAATAAAGTATAAATCGTTGTAATGAGGTTTATAAATTTAAATGTGGGTGTGTCAATTCGCATCAAATTTAAAACGAATACTACATCATTCACGTCTCTCTAATGTTAATGTCAAAATATTTTTTCTGTCAGAGGAAGTATTCCGAGAATAAGTACCTTTTTTTTTAAAAAAAAAAAAATATTAAATGAAACTGTCTTCATTGCGCGAGTGGGAGCAGGTTAAAAATCAATATTCCATAATGCAAAAATATTTTCAGTGAAACTTTTGCTGCTATAACGTCAGATAATATTTCTATAGTTTGTTTAAGTTTTCATTTAATTGTGTATGTTTCAATATTTTTTTACTTGTATGCTTTTTCGCGTAAGTCATTTACTGGTCTCAAAGTCTTACAATTGTTGGACTTCTTTTCCCCATGGGTCCCTGAGGGTCGTCGAGATTCTCCGCAATGTAATTTTGGCACAATAAAAATCAAAATCAGTCGTCAATCTCTTCTGTCTGATTGAGCTTATACATGAAACTGACCTTGACTAAAGATAGATGGAAAGCGGGGGGAAATATCCAATACTAACATTTTCTCCAACTACAGTTTTTTTTAAAAAAAATTAGTTGTGGAATATTCTATGAAATATTTTTAGAACCTTAAATGAGAGGTTCAGATTTTGTTAGACTAATTTGTTTACCCATTGGAAAATTTTTTCATAATGCAGTCTAGTCTACTTAGAAAAATCACTCAGTTCCATATACGAAATTCAATTCTTAAAGGGGGGGTGAAAAAAATTTACTATATAGATTTCTTGCAGTAATTCGAGTATTTAGAAAAAAATGATAGTAAAATACTGAATTTAATAAAAAAAATTTAATTCGAAAAATCACTATTCATAACGCCAAGTCCTTTAAAATTAAAACTACTTTAATTTCTTTTTGTAACTAATGTAACTTCCTCTTTAAGAATCACTTATATTCTGTATATTAGCAAGATGAAATCTTGCTAATTCAGAGATTAAGGAGGGAAATTCTCTTTCCTCTCAAAAGTGAAAACAGTTGAACGACGATAAACACAGTTTTCTTTCTCTGCTACCTGCTGCATAGAACTCACAAACTTTGCGTGCTGTCTTAACTTAGACATTATCAGTTACAGAAATGCTTCAAAATCATTAAATAAAAATTAATATTAGCAAAAGCGAAGATAACTATTTGTTTCTTCAAGGCAACCCCAACAACTTTTATATTCCATATAAAAGTTGGACTTGAATTTATTTTTGATACAGTATATTAGGTATTTTTAAAACTCTAATCGAAGAATGTTACACAAAGAGAGTTTAAAACTCTTAGAGGAAAATTTCATTTTCAAAATAACGTAAATTTATTAAACAGAGATCATTCTGAGAGGTACTAATATAAAATTTAATATTCCATAAATTGTACATCGTATAAAACCATTCATTTTACATATTTTTAGATCATCATGGGTTGGTTTAAATGTCATCGATAAATTTAGATTTCTAAGGTTTCTTGATGTGTTGTTTTTTGACCGAAACAAATGTTTTTTTTTTAAAGACTTAAACATAATGGCAATTTATGAAAATAATTTTTCGTTTGTGTTTCCCATGTATAATTTCTGATGTATATTTGCGTAAGTAGATAATATTCTAAATTGCAGAAGGTTTTGTTCTTGCGTAAATAGATTATAGACTCTTAAAAAGAAATAACTGCAAACTACTTAGAATGTTTATTATTCAGATTTTTGAGATAAACAACGCATTATCATAATGATAAATATATTGAAAACAGAATGAAATGTTTCTTCTTGAAACTAAAATCAGTATTTATCAGTAACATTGAAAAATGGTAGGGGAAAAAAATCAAAAAGCTGCTATATTTATCGAGAATGAAATTAAGAAAATAGAACAAAACAAAAAAAAGGATATAAAGTTTCTTAATCGAATTTATGCGTATTATGTTTGTTATTTTTTTCTTATTTCATTTTAGAAATCATTTAAGTTTAGTATATGCTTGCTTATTTAAGTTACTATATTGATTCTTATTGTTTTTGTATTATTTTTGCAACTGTATAGAAGGCAACAAATGAGTGAATTTTGTTTTAATGAACACTTCTGTTTCACCTTTAAGCACAATCACAAAACATATATTTGAATATAAATATTTTATCATCATTATAAGCACATTTAGTGAGCAATATATCTTAAAGCTGCTTATTCCTAACGCTATGGACAGGATTTAAACACAGAAAATTATTTCAAGTAGAAAAACATTCCAGTTATGGTTAATACGAGTTTATAATTACCCACAGGCTCATGTTGATATACCTAATAATTTGTCTATCATGCACACGTGTGGCGTCGTTGGTACGAATCATCGAAACGTAATGAGTAATCTATCTTTAACCAAGTTTACTCTGTCTTAGAATGATCAAAATCAAAACAACATTTTAATATGGAGCGTTATCTTAATCACATCCTTAACCAAAAATAACCGTTATAACATCAAAAGTGGATCCGATTCCAATAAAGTTTAAGTTACTGGATCCGAGAGTCAATCTTACAACATCACTTTACACCTGCTCGCACCCATATAGTGTGCTCACCATTCCCACTAATTCATCTATTTCCTATTATCTCTTACTAAAACCCATTCAATCTTTCTAACTCCACTTATCTATCTTATTCACTAAACTTCTTAGAAAATTATGTTAATTTACATGAATCATTGTTCTTTCCCGAGGCGAGATTCTCAAAGCAAATAACTTATTAAAATATTTCCAATTTTGACTGACTGGTTCTTTATTAAGGCTAATGGAGCAACACGAGGGTTGTTGACTGATTTTGTCATTTTGAACCACCGGCAAGTAACAAGGACGACGCCTGAGCTGGCACCTTCCTATCCAAACTTGCACACCATGCTAATGGGAAGACATGTAAGCCTCTACAGTTTTAACGTGCATCCGAATTGTATCAGGACTTGAACCTACGACAAAAGGACGACCGCGAGTTCACTACCGCTAGGCTACAGCGGCCACCCCAAATTATAGATATAGCACAAAATTTGTGTAAGATTTATGGGAAATAAGAATCATAAATGTATAAAAATTAAAACTTTATCGGTTTCAAATTTTAAAGTGGTCGCGGTAGCCAAGTGGTCATGGTTTCGGATTAGTGGCCGGCGGTTTTTGTTCAGTCGCGGGTTCGATCCTTGGCCGCTGAAGACCCACCGTGTTGCCGAGCTCATGCACATTAAATCTGTCTGGGCCCAAATTCCTCCTGTTCGCATGGTGAGGAAGTTAGTTGAGGAGGGGGATGCCAGCTCAGGTGTTGCCCTCGTCACTTGACCGTGGTTCAGAATTACGAGGCCCATCGCCAATAGCCTTCGTGTTGCTTCTAGTGCGACGTTACTAAAAACTAAATTTGATGTTTTAAAATTATAACTATATTTAGTACACAGAATGCTACGTTTATAAGCACTTTTTAAATTTTCAAAGTTATAAATGCAGTGGATTTTATGAATGATGTTCCTGAACTCAAGTACACGACTTACAAATGTAAATACACTTATATTGCGTATGAAATGCTCACTGATTATTTTCATATGCTTACATATGTAATTTTGTTTACATAATTACATGAATGAGTATTTAGATATTTCAGTGTTAAAATATGATACACATCGCTTTGAATGAAAAAAAAGTGAGGATTAGATTAAAACTTTGCATAAAATACGCACTATTTCTCTTGGTCGAAGACGTCTCAATTACTGCAAATAAGATAGATTATATGAACTCTTAATCAATGGGGAGACACATGACTCACAATAAATGAATTTTGCTTTTATCAACATGCGCCATCATATTATTGTTTTGAGAAAATGGTATCAAGAAAAATGCGTGGGCAAAAAATAAGGGATCGTGGAGTTAGGATCAGAAGATTGACATAATACAATACGATTATGATACTTACACTTAGTTTGCTCAGGGTACATTTACACAACTATGATATATTTAATTTTATTATTTTATCGTCTGCTTTTATTTTAATATCCGAACAGAATATTCTTCTTACCTCGATAGGGAATTTGTAGAACCTTTTAATGAACTAGAAATTTAGATTCATTGATTTTTTTTTAGATTGGCCACAACGAATAAAGCTACCGTCTGACCTAACTTTAAAAGTAAACACATGCAAATGTGCGTGTTTGGTCAATTATGTATGTTACACATTTTACACAACTTATAAGTATTGTGTAACATGCATTACAATATACACATGCCTTAAAGTATCAACATATTACTGTACGTACACTATTCCTATTTCTTCTCTGTTTAGTTTTCTTTTTTTTTTCGGCGTGAGCTCGAATAATAAATTAATTTATAATAGAACTAAAGAGAAATAGTATAAACGGCATAAAAATACAAAAGTATTTTTGCAGCCAAACCAAATGATCGCGTTCTGTCGAATCAGCGTTCATCGACGAAACGTTGTGAACGATGCGTCTTCTATATATATTATTATTAGAACAATTTATTAAAATCTATAAAAGTGTTTCGAAAGTGCGACTTCAAGCTTTATCACTCTGAAAGACAACTTTAACTGTTATTACATTGTTATGCTGCATGCGTACCTAAAAAGATAGAGTTGGGGAGGACGTCCTAATCGCTACCCGAAATCCAGTCGATGGAATAAATTAGTGGGCAGGCGGAGAACGAAATCTGAACCAATTGAAGGCAAAGAAGTGGGAAATCCGATTCCTAGGAAGGCGGGAAGAGATGACTCGAGATAACTCTCCTCTTAGGATGTAGCCGAACTCAAGGAAGAAATAATATGGATACTGGTAATCCCTCGCGTTTCTTTCTATTTTTTTTTCTCCTCCTATTCTTTTTTTTTCTTTCTTTCCTTCCCTTCTTTCTGAAAAATAATTCCTGGTTACAAACACTTTTCTATTTCTTGAACTCGATCCAAAAATAAATTTAGCTAATTTATTTTTAAGTAATTTTTTTCTTCTTCTAATTTCTCCAGTTTACTTGTACAAAGACAGTTTTAAGATTTAATGTTATCAATCTATTTTTTTGGGACAGATATTTACCTAAAACGGCCTTTTGTTTAATACAATGTAGTACAATCGAAGTATATTAAAACCGTTCTGATCTCTCCTCGTTTGCTAACCAAAACAAGCTTGAAAATCCCGTTTTGTGCATCACATTGAGTTGATGAATTTTTTTCTTCTTTTGCGTCATTTTTTTTAAAAAGGATTTTTGTTGCAAATACGTGAGTTAAATTAAGTTAATTATATATATGCCACTAATTAAAACTAATTACTTTAAATAAAAAAATAATGAATTTAATCTATTAAGCAAACTTTCAAATTTAATTTCCGAGGAAGCGGAAATTAAAACTTCCTAGTTAAAAGAATAGCTATAAGAAAATAAGCTGATAAAAGTATGCCATAGGTACAATAAACCATCTAGGTACAATAACATTTTTCATCTAAGACATTTGTATTTAAGCTCTTTAATTTTCTTTTTTTTAATAAAAAATTAAGAACTAAAACACTTCTCATGTGTTGCAATTTCTATTAAATGCATAACTCTTATTTTTTATTACAAGCTATATTGTACATAAAAATAGAGCCCCTAACTCACTTGATACTAACGTAGTAGCCTGTCGACCGTTTTCACCAAAACAAAAACTATTGCCAAAACTAGCCGATTGAAAAAAAAGTTCCGGCGCATGCTCTAACACATTAACCTTGTTTATACATACGGATGGGAATTTAAGTTCTTTTGGAAGATCTGTTCTTACCGGTACTTGTTCATTTTTAAAGAATTATTCTTTAACCTGTTCTTTGATCCACTTGTTCTTCAGAATCCTCGAACGCAACCTCAAATACATCCGAATGAATTTAACACGCCATGCAGCTGCTACATACGATTGCTTTATACATTTGAAGAAAGAATAGAATCGGTTGAAATTTAGAGAAGTAAAATCATGTTTTGTATTAAATTATTGTTAAATAGAGCACTATTGTCTAATTTTATCAGATGATAGAGAAAATAAAGTATCTTTGGTTATTTCTCAACATGTGTATATTGCATATACAAGTATTTGTGTATTCAAAATAAATCAATTGATGTAATTGTTGGTAAAAAGAATTTGAAATCGTTTTTATATTATAAAGTGTATTGAACATTTTAGGCAAAGACGTGATTTTTTTTATAGGAAAAAATGTATTAAATATCATGCAGCCCGCAGATCTAGTTCTTTTGGAATTTTTAAACTCTCCTTCGTTCTTCTGGTTCCAACGTACACCATCTCTGGAACCTTACTTACAATTCGATACTGTTCGGTGATTGCTTTTTCGGGAATTTTTTCACCGGCGTTAGTTTTTCAAGATCGGCATATAACGTTTTGATTTTTTCTCTTATCGGTGACTTTTCACCCCTTTCATTTCACCACATACTAGCTCTTACTTTAAATAAAACTAGTTACTTCTGTCATTCTTTTCACTCACTCAGAAAAAAAATTTCCTTTTTAGGTGCGGGATCTCTAAAGAAATATTCCATGATTGGAGGCTCGTCCGCGCTTAATTGCTCTAAGGGGGAAACACGGTGTTATGGAGTAATGCAAAGAACAGGTTTCTGGCAGACCACTGACTCATGTGTTCTCGCTCTTTTAGATGAATAGTTAGAAAGAACGGATTGTTCTTTTTTGACCCTCGATCCTATTTCTAAGTTTTCTTTCTTTCTTTTTTTTTTTTTTTTTTTCCGCCTTTTTTTTTTTTTTTTTTTTTGGCGATAAATGGTTAAAATTTCAGATCTACCATTTACAGAATATTTCTAAAGTTACGGGATCGTTATATCAAGGAGAATGTTATCGGGTACGACGTAACTATTGGTTTGAAAACTATTGGTTTGAAGCAATGGAGATGTAACATCAAAGGTTGCGACAAGTCAATATTAATTCAAAATGGACGTAGTTAAAATGATTCAGAATTATATTGATAATTGTAGTTACTGAGGTTTACTATTACAATTGGTTCAAAAAAAATATTCATTTTTGAATGGGGAAGGTATCAATCGGATATAGTCACAAAACAATAATTGATTGGAACAATTGCTTGAGAGAAGTATGCATACATGGCCCGTCATTTAGAGAAAAGAAAAAAAAAAAAAAAAATTGAAGGACTTGGCAAAATTATGGAAAATGAGGAAGTCCTTTCGAAACGAGCATAACAAGTTGGTAGATTATCTCCTGAATAATAGACCATCTGTGGAGAGTTTCGTTGTACGAGTTCCAAATAAAATAACAGCTTTTTTTGGAAGAAATGAAGCAAAACATCAACAACAAGGATGTGATTTTTGATCTTGGACAGCATACAAAATAGACGAATTGAGAGCTGCAAAATGGCGGGAAAAAAAATTGCTGAACTGAAAGTCAACACTTGGTAGAGAATTTATTCGCTTGTGTCTTTATAAAGAAGACTCATTTTTTGCAATTTTGAATGATATTAGGGAGTTTTTGTCGTTTGAATAATATAGCTGTCGTTAGATATTTCATTCATTTAAAATTTTACTTTATATTTTGTTGAAATAACGAAATTTAAGCAAAAAAATACAATTTAAATTCAGTTATTTATGTAAGTAAGCTTTGATGCTAATTTTTAAAAGTCTTCGCCAATTTATGAATCAACTGTTTACTACTGCCTCCGTTATTTTATACGTTGGGTATATTCCAGTAAAAACCATGTAAAGACTACGTAAAAGGTTGTGATTTGTAGAGTGAAATAAAAAGGAAGAGTAGAGTACGCTTTATGTTAGCCATACATCGTGTAAGATGAAATAAAACGCTATTTAATGCAAAAAATCGTGTAAAAAATTGAAGAAAATTCAACTATAAAACTTTTTAGATATGGTTATATACGTTTATGTATTCGATATTTATACATTTTACATTTATGCATTTTGTAACGTGTTGGCGTCACTATTTGTATTAAGAACCATCGAAATATAGTAAACAATCAGCCAACTGAATTTTCAAATAATTTTATTCCGCCTTAGAATGATTAAAATTAAAATGTGTTACTAATGTGGAGCTATTTATCTTAATAACAGCAAATAGTAAGATTGAATAATCTGGATCAGAACAGTGATTTCTAGTGACTGAATCCGAATCAGGTATATACTCTTAGAAGATCACTTCATACTTTTCACACCTATATGACGTGATCAACGATTTCGCTATGTACATCTGTTATTTCCTCTTTTCTTCACTCTTTTAAATGTTTCTAATCCTTTCGACAGTCCATGTTCCCTCGTTTCTACGAAATTATCGTTTGGATAGGGAAATGATAGCTCGGGTGTCGCCCTCGTCACATGCCTGAGATTTAAAATAACAAGGTCTGTCGCCATTAGCCTTCGTGTTTCCAATACCCTCCCTGATAAACAAACATTAAATCGACAATACTTATAATCTCTCTGTCCAATAATTCCCTGTGCTCTTCATTTCTTACATGAGTTACATTTCTGTCACAAGGCGATGTTCCCCATTCAAATAGCGTAGTAAAGCTACAACGGAGTTCTCACGGGTATTTTCCTTCAAGGACACTATGGTCATTTTTATGACGTTGTTTGATTCGAGAGTGAATTGTGAAATATGTAAATAAACTTTGCCATTTTTCCAACTGAAGTGCAATGAGTAGGATTTAAGGAAGTTGGAGGAGTAATAGAAAACGAGAGATCGAAAGGTTTGGATAACGAGGTTAAATGTGTTATTACTACGAAATGAAAGAGCAATTTAGTACACTCGACATTTAGCGAAAAGTGTGTAACTCCTTGAGGAATTTCCATCTTCTTTTTACTCCATCATGAGTAAATAATTAAGAGCCACTCATATATACACACAGTCACTAATTATGAATTTAGGCAATGTGAGCAAAATCTCTCTTATTCGGCTCTTTGGGTATTCAAATGTCAATCTCAGGCCTACTTTATCTGTGGATAATTACCTATAAGTGTCAGGGTCAAATCTAAAGACTAATATTATAATTTTGTACTTAATTGTAGCAGATCGCTAGAGTTCGAGTCCTTAATAGACTTAAAGATGAGGCTTCGATTCACTGAGCCTGCACATATCTTTCTTGTCTGTCAGGTGATCACTTCTTACACTTGTCACAACGGGGAGTATTCCTTCGTTTATAGCTTTCATTCACTCTCTCTACCACCAATCGATTACAATATGAGAATCTTCGTTGCTTATAAATATAATTTATCAAATTTATTCACCATACTTCAATAATTTTAATCGACAAAAGAACAGAAGACCTAACGGTCGGAACGACACAGTCCGGTTAGTAATCATTTGCTATAATCTTTACCGTTCATCATCCTGCTTCGGTCGGTCTACTAGAATATATACTAAAGCAGTTCTAGTTTTAAGACCTGCTTCACCAGGTCTTGTACTCCTTTTGAAGGTTTGGAAATTGAATATGAAACGGACAAAAGAACAGAAGACCTACTGATCGAACGACTCAGTCAAGTTAGGAATCTTTTGCCATAAACTATACCGTTCCTCAATCTGCTTCGGTTGGTCTACTAAAAGATTTACCAAAACAGAACTTACAGTACCAAGACCTACTTTTCCTGATCTTTTACTCCTGCAGAAGGAGATCGTTCGGATGGGTTTTTCTCCTTCGCTCTAGTTTCCCTGGAGCTGTTAGATCTGTTCGACAGTTAAACAGAAAGTTGGTTTCGGCATATACTTGCCTGCTTCGAGTATGAAAGCGGGCCTCCGAATCGGGTAAAAATGCTAGCAATACCTTGGGGCTTCTTCCGTAGTGTACAGTCTTCCGTAATATGTCGTATTATAGAAGGTTATATACCTGAAACGCCGAGAGGAGAAAATACCTCTGATTAATTCGGAACAGTAAAGAACATGTTTCTGACGGACCGTTGACTCGAGTATTTTTGCTCTTTTAGGTGAACTGGCTCAAAAGATCAGGTCTTTCTTTTATTCCCTATCCTTACTCATAACAGTCAGGGAGAACTTTGTCAAACATGTGCGGGCGAGCAGGGGTGTGACTGTCTGAGCTGATTCATTGCCACCATCGTAATGATCCTTTTCCCGGATGAGAGAGTGATTGTATCGTGCCCTAGGCTCTCTTCGGATACAGATACGCCAAGAATCAGAGCTTATTCAGGCTGAATCTTAACTCCTCTGCATAAAACCCGTTGCTCTACTGATTTATGGTATAAGGCACAATATTGTCTGTACATTGATAAACACACTCTCTTGTGTGCTACATTGATCGGGACGCCTACAATGGATCTTCTGGTATGAAACCCTCTCTCACGAAGCCTTCGGGCGTCTATAAACAGTGAAATTCGTTTTCTAGTGGCAGCATACTGCTCCCCTGAGAGCTGTGAAGCTATAGCAGTCCTATGTCGCTGCTCTGAAAGGGCCAAATAACGATCCTCATTCGTCGTTATGGATCTAAGTTGACCTTGCTCAGGTCTTCTCGATACGGATCTAGTGTCTTGAAACTTTTTCCACAAATTACAGTCGACTCTGAGCTTTACATTCAGCTTTGAAGCCACCTGAGCTTGTCATCTGCCTGCCTCAAATCTACCAATAATTCTCTATCTCCTTCCATCGTTCATACCTCCGTAGCTACACTCCTTTTATTTGATACCTTATGAAATTTACCGAAATCTAGCGAGAAATACTACGAATGTCATGGAGGAGTATGAGCTTACAAATTGCTCAGAACCCTTCAAGCGCTTACATCCCCTTCACAGATACAGCTCCTCAAATACACACCTGTATGTTTACATATTCTGCTCTGAACATATTTGCACAATTCTTCGGCGTTAGAACTAGTACTTCTATACTAATTCTAAAAACTGACATAATTTGCATATTCCTTTAATTTTGCGTACGAGTATGTATATATTAGAAATATTGTGAATAAGAGTACAGGATAAGATATAGAGACTTGATGTAATAAACACCCGAGAAAAGATAGAAGGTTAACGAAAATTTAGTGAACGCAAATCTGGCGCAAGTAGATTAAAGGATCACCAGAAAACGATATTGGACTTGGACTAAGTTTACATGTATTTTTCCTTACTCAAATCCTGTGTTTTGTTGCCGAGATAAATGGAATCTTATGATTATAATCTTTGGTTTCGGACGCGAGTTATAGTTACAACGCTACATTCATAATAATAGTTGATTTATTGGATCATTGGAAGTTCAGTTACTGAATAGTGTACGTTATTAATGTTAAATGACAGGATACTTAAGGAATATTATTTACACTAATTTGTAGTAATTAATTTAAAATGTTACAGTTGATATTTACAATTAGATATTTTTAGCTTGATGCTCTTACATTTGCTGTACAAATATGACGTTTTTTCGCACACTGAAAAAAGAAGTACAATGCCCTCGGACGCAACGTTCTAGTCAAACGCTTAAGATATCGCTTCGAAAATTTTGCGCGTATTGAAACTGACCATGCTTCTTCCGGGATATAATTCATTCTTTTGGATGTGGATAAAGCTAAAATAATAATCTCAATTATTAGTCTGATCCCCCCCCTCTTCAATGGGAAAGGAAATTGATCTTGCAAATTGTATCATCTTTTACAGAGTTAGGTTTCAAGGAGATCGGACTCTAATAAGGTCAAGATTTGACCTCAAAGTTCATGGGAAACAGAAATATTGCTGACCTTTCACAGGAGTCCAGCTGTCTTTAATGAGACTCTTGTCTGGAAGTAAGGGAGAACACTAACGAACTTGTTAAGTGGGGTCACAGAAAAAGGATCAAATAAAATCCAACTAATTATTTCTGACAAGCTATTTTATGGATTGATTAATTAGTAAATTTCGATGGATCAGTAATTAAGTAGCGAAAGTGACTGCGTCACATTACTATGAAGGAGTAAGATAAGGAATTAAGAAGAAGAAAAAAAAAAAACACATTTTCTACATATAAGACTGCCCACGAAATTTTCACTCATTAGAAATCGACCCGTGACCGGAAATGAGTTTTATATTGAATTAAATCAAAGGAAATTTCAGTGAGCAGGATCTATTTCAGGATTCTACCAGAAAACTTTCCGTTCATAGAATCCAATCAGATCCGATTATTCAACAATCTAATGAGCGGTTCTATCACATTTCATATATTTTTAGTGTTGATATAAATTATCAGCAATTTATTGCGATGTTTTATCAGAATCCCTTGATTCTTGATTTATGTAATCAGAATATTTTGATAACACTCGTTTTAAAACGCCCCTATTGGTAATTATTTGATTCACTTTCTATTATAAGTCTAATGATAGAATCACTGAATTAATCAATTGAATGAAAAATCAATAGATTTACTTGATTTTAGGATTATTTTATATTATTTAATTATTTACAATTTTTTATCTGAATTTTCATAATTATTATTTGGGTTTTTTAAAGATTACTTTTAATGTTTAGTTTTTTTTTAATTCTATTAATAGTATCGAATTTATGATTGATATTTTTAGATTGTTATATGTTGTGTAAATTCGTCCCTTTGTTCATATATAACACATGGATCAATAAGTTCCGAGACTAACCCAGAGATGGCGCTCGTAGTAAACCAGTAACCAGGTCTTTCTAGAGTACTAACCTTTGCTTGAAACGTGTCAAAATTTTAAGTCGATCGGACCAGAAACAGCTGAGTTATCGAGGTTGGAGTAAAGTCGTTTTGTAGTTTGTTTAAAAAATGGAAAAAACCGAGTTTCGTGTTCTGATAAAACGTTGTTTTTTAATGGGTAAAAACACCGTGCAAGCGAAACAATGGATTGAAAAATGTTACCCGGACTCTTGTCCATCAAAAGCAACGATTTGTCGGTGGTTTGCCGAGTTTAAACGTGGTCGTACCGACACAAATGACGCGGAACGCTCGGGTAGACCTGTGGAAGCCGTTACACCGGAAAATGTGAGTGAAGTGACAAAAATTATAATGAAAGATCGTAAAGTGAAGCTCCGTGAGATTGCTGAGATGACACAGATATCATATGGAAGTGTATTTACTATCCTTCATGAAAAATTGAGCATGAAAAAGGTTTTTTCCAAGTGGGTGCCGCGATTGCTTTCGATGGAACAAAAACAGCAACGAGTCGATGATTCAGAAAGCTGTTTATAGCTATTTACTCGCAACAAAAAAGATTTCTTGCGTCGTTACGTGACCATGGACGAAACATGGATACATCACTACACTCCAGAGTCGAAGAGGCAGTCATCTGAGTGGCGCACAGCTGGCGAAAGCCGTCCGAAGCGTCCGAAAACGCAGCAGTCATCTGGCAAAGTCATGGCGTCAGTTTTTTGGGATACGCATGGCGTGATTTTCATTGACTACCTCGAAAAAGGTAAATCGATCAACAGTGATTATTATATTGACTTGCTGGTGCGTTTGAAGGAGGAAATCGCAAAAAAAAAAACGACCGCACAATCTCGGGACTTATTGATCCATGTGTTATATATATATATATATATGTGTGTGTGTGTGTGTGTGTGTGTATGTATGTATGTATAATGGTGTACCATTACATAGAATTTTGAGATATAAAAAATGAATCTTATTTTGCTGTATTGTATTTTTTTTAAAAAAAAAATTCTTCAACACATAGTCCAACGTCACATGTCTTATACATATTTTGTCAACTTTTGACGCGCTTCATGCAAGATTTTGAGCAAAGGGCACATCTTCTTCGTCCTTTTCTTCATTTAATAGCTATGTACATATTTAGATTATTTTCGCTAACATCACTGTCAGATTCATTCATTAATTCGCAAATCTCAGTTTCAAATATATACTTTCTTTTCGTCATGACTGTCGCTGCAAATAAAAACCGACTGAATGAAACGAACAGCTGGGAGCATCTGCTACTAAAACCCTAAGCCCCATAAACACCCATAAATTCTCATTCAAATTTCTAAGAAGAAAACAAGAAAGAAAAAGCAAGTCGATAGCAAATGCACCCTTTAAATCGTGGTATTACATTTAAAGAGCCGTGCCGCAACACATGTTTTTAACAATTACCCCCTCCTGATAGCCAGAAGTGAAAACTGGCCAAAGTCAACACTCCAAATAACCTATTTATATAGATTTCGCGGTATCGTAACGCCATATTGTAACATTAAAAAAATCAAATAAAACGTTCTGATCAAGCGTATCTAATGTGATACGCTGGTCACAGGAAAGCAAACGTGAGCGTATCGAATATGATACGCTGGGCACAGGAGTGCAAACGCGAGCGTATGGAATATGATACACTGGGAGTGAACGGGTTAAATAACGGTGTATGTGATAGCTTAAATGAAAACTATGAACAGAAATTAAAAAAAAAAGCATTGCACTTATTTTTCCCGGTTTTCAATAGTCTCTGTCATTAATTTGAGCTTTTCTTTTAGATTTTTTTAGTCGCTTTTAAACGTTCTGTTGACCTCAAGTCACAATTAGGTTCAACGAGAAGAGGAGGAGTGCAATCTGAAATCATTGACATAGATCATGATGCATCTAAGGGTAACACATGCATTTTTTGCTTCGTACCAAACAGAGGATATTTTAAAGAACTGCGTGTGAATACAGTAAGCTTCCTGGTAATTCAGCTGTTGATGCAAGAGTTCTTCGACTGAATGCTCATAAGATTGATGGCATCGTGTTGCTTGATGTAGCAAGTCATACAACACGTTTCTCGTCCTAAACAGTATCTTCTCTGCCAGACTCTGTTTTCAAAACTTCTAACAACAATTCTTGGTGAACTCTAACGAAAGCTTTTGTCTCATTTCGTTCTTTAAATCTTGCAGATGCGCTTCATTTGTTGATACTCTACATTAAAATGTCAACGTGATTCACCAGAGCCTTCCCTAATCGACTAAGTTCTGATATTAGTGTACCGGAAAAGACTATGGGTCATTAGATTTTTCTCTCTAAAATTAACTGCTTGCAATTCGCATCTAATAAACTTATATTAAAAGTTTTGGTGGAAAAGTAATGGAATCATGGTCATAATTTTTTTTTATATTTGTAACCCTATTTTTTCATAATTCTTGTTGCACCTGAAACTACATATGTCCTCTATCTAATTCATTTTATAACATACTTCCAGAGCCTTTCCATGTACATGTGCCAACATGTGATGAAGGGAGAAATGCATTGGTAAGAATTTTGGTGGCACCACCAGACTTTAATGGCAGCTTTAAACTCGTCGTCAAAACGGATATGATGTCTCTTAAGGTGCTATATCACGTTTAGGACATGACCTCGAGATACCTTAATGATAATTTCCCCCCATGTGTTTCATTATCGATTAACACAGATGAAGCACCCCGAGGATAGCCCAGCGATTCTTCTCTATTTTCGTTCCTCTTTATCAATCAATGTTTACCTTTTTCTATTTTTTTTCTGCATCTAGATCACAGATACACATATTTATCGCATCACAGCTTGATTTGGTTCTTGCTAAAGAAACCTCAAATTTTACACACTCACTTACTCATTCATATTTGCGAAACGGTGAAAGTCGCAGATGCAAGATGGGATGCAATGACGCTTTGCTCCTTCAACTTCATTTCCAAGTGATTCGCTGTCTTCATTTCTGGGCACACCAATGACACCCGGGAACAATAAAAGCAAATGGATCATGTAAAGGTTACATGTAGGTTTTAGGTACAGCAAAAAGTTTGAAAATCGAATAACCAATATTATTTTTCAATCAAGTTTCGTACTTTATCGGAGAATCAAAAGCAAAACTGAAGGTAGCTAGCCAACAGAAACATCTACGACTGTCAGATGTTTTCAGATGGTAATCAAAACATCTCTGGCATAGATAACTTGTGGAATTTTTTATGAATTATTATGAATAATGATTAACTTATGTGAGGAACGAGTATAATAGTTATTCATTTTCAATTAACGATAGTAGTAGTTAGATTCCATTATCTCTTAATGAAAAAAAAATACTCCTTCCGTCAATTTTACTTTTTACTTCTGGATTTAAGTAACCTATGTTTGGCTGAGAGCTTCCTTCTGAAGAGGTCTTAAGGCTGACTTCGCGTAATGATAAAGAAAAGGATCCGAAACCAGAACAATTTTTCAAACAAAGATTTTGTATAATTAAAAGTTTTCTAATGAGCATTAATAATTGCTTACATTCTTATATAAATAAATTAATATTTCATTGCTAATGAAATAGCTGTAATAAATTTAAAATGTTACAGAATACTATTATATATATATATATATATATATTCATATAAACCGAATATCAAAGAAATTAAAATACATGAAATTTTAAAAACTTTTAATAATAAGTAAAAAAAAAAAATCAAAATAGAAAGAAATGAAAAATATATTTAATGTTGTAACAATATATTATGTAGCGTTCACAAGCCTATTTTTTTTTAAATTATCCATTAGGCTATTTCTAAAACCTTGTTTGATTGAACAATCTCGACTTGCGAATTATGTAAATCAACATCACTATGCAGATTGAAGTGCAGTGAATAGGATGGAAGGTAGGAAGGAAAGGAGTTGGTGAAGAATAAAGAGACTGAAGGGGAGCCAGTAATAAGAGATTGAAGGAATATGAGTTGTAAAAAAGATAGATAGAAGACGAATTCATTCCTGACTCGAACTTACCTTAAGAATTATTTCAGATAAGTGAAACTATTAGATATTCTTAAGTTGCGGGCACATGAGGAATTCGCTCCACATACTTGATATAATTTGCTGTATCATTATAAAGGCATGATAAATATCAGTTGATTTCTCTACCGACGACTCTTAACTGCGTGAATTTTAATTTAATTTTTATGGGGCAGTTAATTTATAGAAATACAACCGGAGTGTCGCATTCTGATTTCTCTATCCTACAGAAGACAACACATTTATTATGCTATCTATTTCTGACTGAGTGGAACCCTTTTCTCTGATGTAAAATGCGCTCCATAATTCGTGGTATTACATGAGTTTTCACTTTATATGTTGCAGGGAATAATAGCTTATTTATGGAATGTTTTCATATTTTACAGATACAACAGATATAAAGATATATTAGAAGTACAGATTTAGTAGTGCAAACAGATTTCTAAACTGATACAAAGCTACACTGTTTCTAATTTGTAAGAAAATTGTAGGATTTCTTTGTCTGAAAATGTGTTTCGAGTTCAGTTCATGCTCTTTGACATTTGAAGGAGACATCCTTAAATGAGAGTGACCTCATGTTTTGTGATGATTTACCTCGGCATAATTCTGCTCTTGGTGCATGCCAATCGACTCTCGTGTCTCTCCAATGCCACCAGAACCTCAGCGTGCATTTACTTTTGTAATTGCGACTAGTGACATGAGCGTGTAAGATAGTTCTTGTCGCTTTTTTATGATATTTAATGCAATTTACATACTACTGGCTACTGGTAACTATTATTGTACAAAGGTGCACAAATAGTTGTTAAATTGTGAAAATAAACTTTATTGTTCCATTAATCAACTATACAGTCCACTTATTTGCTCATTATCACATTTGAATTAGCTCGTCGCACTGTAATTATGTCATTGTGTCATTATCAAAAGCAATAACAATATAATAATTCCAACATAAATACAAGAAGCAATTTAACTATTTTTGGAACTATTATTATCTATAAATGGGAAGATCAGACAATACTTTTAATATTAATAACAGTTGTTGAAAGACTTAGAATTAATAGACTTGAAAAATTATATAACGTGCGAGTATAGAAAAGATTTAGAGATAGAAGTAATATTCCACAATAAAAATTGACGAGTTCAAAGTACAATATTCCCTCTATAACCCAAACACTTACCTTTCTGGTCCTATCTACAGTATGGTATTTTTACACAGACAAGCTTCACAGATATTATTTACGTCTGCTATTTCAATATGGAATAATGTCAGTTATCAATACGAAACAGTAGATTTTTTTTTATAGTTTTACTTATTTTGTGTGTAAAACACCTTATTTGCTTGTACCATATTAAATATTATACGATACATATTCTTACAATTATTCGTGATTTCAGTTTATATTGTCCACTGGTTGTGGTGGCAAAAGCATTTTATCTTTAAAGTAGTCTCTCTCCCCCACTCAAAAGATTTCAAGGATATAAATTGGTTCTTCTTGGAAGGGGGGCATTGATTAAGATTACTGACTAAAGCCACTCAAATTGCAACACCGATCATGCTGAAAAATATTATAAGATATAAAATAGATATCATTTGTGTTTTGGGTGGCGATCACATTGAATGTTTACAATTTTTAAAAACTTTAAAATGCTTTTTTTAAATTTAATTTATCTAAAAGTCTTGTTTCTTTAGTTCTGTAATAGCAGCTTTTCAAAGCTGGGATATTCGTTTGTAAATGCTCTTATTTAACGCAAATTCATATTTGTCTCACAATAGTTGTTGTTTGGAATTCAGAAATACAATTCATTTCCCCTCGGTTACGTATGCATTATTTTACCAATCTCTGGCAAGTAGTATGAGCCGGTCTTCACGGGGCGGAAGTGACGTCGAACACCTTGTCCCTCTTGGAATGTTGGGACAAGCCCTTCTGCCTTGGCGATAAGGCTATATGTTATGTTTATTTATCTCCCACTGAAATGTTATTGATTACCCGCTATCTTATCTTTGGATTTCTTCCTGGCTTGTCATCAACGTACTGATTAGTTAGTAGCCTGTGTGGTGACCGGAAATGACAGAATAACCCCACCGTAGCTCTTGCATGTCGCAAGAGGCGACTAAAAGGGGTACCCAGCGTCTGGGGATATTTCCGGGCACCCTGCCTCTAGGGATTATATCAGGGGACCTCAGAGACTTGCCTTCTTTAGGAAAGTACGGGCATCATGACCCCGAGGCACCCTAGTGATCTTTTTCTTTCCCATGGGATTTACTGTCTTTGGTAAACACGGGTGGAGCTCCCTCGGAATGCCCTAGCGATCCATCTCTATTTTCGACCCTCCTTCGTTCTGTAAGGATTTATTAAGATCATAATTACCATATGTAGCTAAGTTCATTAATGTTTTAAAATTTGTTAAGGGGTCTCAGGGGTGTTAAATTTTCCTCGACAGCTGAAAATGTATACAATTTTCGACTAAGTATAACTAATTTAAATTTATATTAAATAATTTGATATTTCTACACATGCTTTACAAATGTATGAGGTTTAAAATATATGTAAAATACATAAAATATATTATTACTTTTTTATATTATGAGGCCACAAAAACAATCAAAATTTCTTTCAGAAATTTTGACTAAGTTCCACTACGCGCAAGATATTTTCAACACAATTAGTTCTAAGTACTTGCAAAAAGTTGATTTTCAAAGTCAAATATGTCCTATTAAATGTCAACCCATTCAAAATTAAATAAATATTTAAACGTATTTTTAAAAAAATTAAATATTTCAAAATTTTAAACATTTTTATAAAAACTAAATATTTTCCAACTTTTATAAAAATAATAAATATATGACAATAAATTTGGGCTGAATTGAAAGAGTTTATTATACTTATTATACATACAAACTTTTAAGTGTTTAAGTATTATACGTTTTGAAATATCCTGCGCGTAAGTGAAAAAAAACTCAAACTGAGAAAAATGCATTTAAAGTTATAAAATTCAATTATAAAATTAAATTTTGAAACTTACATATTAAAATGCTCCTGGATCATAAACTGTGCCTTCCTTTTGCTCTAACAACTCTCTTTCTTTAGTTTTCTGCATTCGTTTGGCTTTGCGTGCCTCAAAAGATGATGCCAAACTCCGTTTTTTCGAAATCTTGATTCTTCGTTTGTCACGTTCAGCCAGTGATAAGCAAATATTCTTGTCCATTTTTAAGCCAAACTTTTCTATTATGGAAATAAGTATTTGGCTACCATCATTGAAAATGCTGGTGGCCAGATTTGTAGCAATCTCTGCAACTTGGAGACCAGAACCAATTGTCTTCGGGCAAAATTTCCATATCAATGAATTCAGACATTCATTTGGGTTCTGCGTCTTGCCACCTAAGCTTTTTCTCAGTAGTGTTGGATGAGATAAATCTGCAAACACTGGCTTTATAACATCACGTACTGCTTTAGCAATGAGATTTTTATGGCTGTAGTTTGCCTGAGTATTGTTATTAATTGCAGCGTTATATCTACACCATGTATCTGGAGTTGTTGGACAAAACCAATGCATGGGTTCATCATTTGTGCTACATGAGTGACCCCAAACTGCCCAAATAGCTTTCCTCATGTCTTTCACACTTGTAGAATTGCTTCGAATAGCATTTCCATAGTAATGGGTAAGTTTATCAATCAAACTGTCAGTCAGCCTTCCTTTACCGCCAATAGTTTTACCGTCAGACAATTTCTTTTTCCCATGTATTGATTTCAGCTTCCTAAGTCTTGTGCCCATCCGCTTTTGCACGTGACCAACACATTCAACCTTCTGAATTAGATGATCATTCCCATATGGTTTGCTTTCAGAAAGAGCACTGAAAGTTTTAGCATCACCGTCTCCTATATAGTTGGAATATTTCAAATCGTGAAGCTTTTCGGAACGATTGAATATTCTCAGCATTCCATCTACCTCCATCTTACCCGCAGATCCAGAATAGTTTTTTCTGCATGAGATCCTGTGGTCTCTCTGCCATTTCTTGTACTTTGGACCAAATTTAATGCCTTTGTAATGATCACATCCTTTACAAAAAGACGATAGTACTTCCCTATCTAAAACTTTACCCGTTTCTGCACCTATTACAGAGCACACTCCAATTAATGACGAGTGTCCTCTCGTCTTCCAAGTCCCATCACCGCTGATTGTAAGGATGTTATCAGGAGACGAAGATTTTTCTTCTTCCGCTGCTCTCTTCATACTTGCTTCTGCTACTTCTTTCGTAACATGCAAGAGTTGGTTGTTGATAGCATCATAAGATTTTTGCTCGACAGGATCAGGAAGATTCATCATAGTGCAGAATGTTTTTAAGTCTTCTAAGCCTCTGCCAATACATCTCATTTCCAAAACAGATCTTCTATTTATTTCAGGAGCATTTTTTTTATTGCCAGTCATTTCACAGCTTCTAAAAGAGCTGACAATCCCACAGTTTTTACATTCTATCTGAAAACAAGAAGACAAACCCCGCCTTGATTTCTCAATTATTTTCATTGGTCCATGGCATTTAGTGCAACTTGACACAGACAGAATAGTATTAAAAACTAACATGTGATCTAGTATTCTATACCCTTTAAAATTTTCACTTACCGCTGAAAAATTATCTTCCAAAGAAGACTGAACACAAGACAACTTCCTGCTGGAAGCAGATTTTGTCTTTACATCAATCGTTGGTACAACTCTCTCAAATGATAAATTATTTTTACCTTTTGTAATGAATTGGTTCCCATAGAATCTCCTTTTCTTTGGACGCTTTCCAGATGGTCTTTTCGATGAAACATTATCCATATCTCAAGTGTAGATTGGGTAACGAATATGCTTATATTTATGCACAAAATTGTGTTCAAACAACGTGCGAAAATTAGCAAAACGAAATAAAGCAAGTATAAACATTGTGCTGAGTTGCAGACCTCCTTCTGATAAGTCTCAGCGATTAAAATATTTTAATGAGGCTGACTTAGAAATAAAATAAAGAAATGTAAACAGAAACTAAAATTTTGTGGGCGTGGCATCTGTCCATTTAAACACTGATCTTAACAAAACATACTTCGGAATTTTTCAAATAACTTTTGAAGTTTTTTGAGTATCGTCAAATGGATGGTATCAAAACGTTCAGCTTGAAATGAAGAACAACATATATTTTTTTCAAAAAATCGAAAAATTTGAAGTTTAACACCCCTGAGACCCCTTAATAT
>BMAW01016227.1:375838-388573 GCA_019974015.1 Nephila pilipes
ATATATATATATATATATATATATATATATATATATATATATATTATCTAATTATATATGTGTATATATACCGGGTGTTATAAATAAAGTTACACTATTCAGAGGCCTGTAAAACTTGTTCCGCTTATCGGATTTTGATGAAACTTGGAATATATGCTATATAGGATCATGGGGGAAAGATTTCTGCAATACAAAAAATTAGTACAAATTTTGACCACCAGAGATTTGGGTTTGCTGCTCTGAAGTGGACTGAAACCGGTTGGGACAGACACTGTAGAAGAAGTCGCTTCTGCTGTGGTTGCAAGAGCCTCCAGTTCCATCTATTCTTCAGCAAGCAGTCGATCAGTGTCACGCAAGTTGGAGATTCCGTGATTGACAGTACGACAAATTCTGCGATACATTTTAGAATGGTATCCGTATAAGATCCACGTGATGAAAACGCTGAAACCTCAAGATCACAAAACACGTCTTGAATTTGCTTGCCGATTTTCGGCGAGAATAGAAGTTGATGACACGTGGCCTTGGAAAATTCTATGGTCAAATGAGGCACACTTTTATTTAGATGGAGCTGTGAATAGTCAAAATTGTCACATATGGACCTCCTAATGTCCGCATCAACAACCACTGCATTCTGCTTACGTGACTGCTTGGTGTGGATTTATTGCTGAGTTTATCCTCGAATCTTTCTTCTTTGAAACTCTCCCTCCACAAGGTCCTAAAAGATGCTTTGTCACGAGTGCACAGTACAGTGAACTCCTTCAAAAGCAGGGCATTCTTGCTCTACAGGAATGAAAATATTTGCAAACCACTATCTTTATACTAGATGGAGCCACTCCTCACATTGGGCGCCAAGTCAAAGTACTGCTTAATGCTAACTTTAACGATAATCGCGTAATATCCAGACATTTTCAGGATGCATGACCTTATCGTTCATCCGACTTAAATCCCTGTGATTTCTGATTGTGGGGATTCTTAAAAGACCGTGTTTATAGAGGAGGAATAAAGACTTTACCTGATTTGAAAGCTAGCATTACGTGGCTGAAATCCCTCACGAGTTACTTCGCGTTACCATGTAAAAGGCTATTATGCGCTTTCAACACGTTATTGATGTCAATGAGCATATTGAGCATATTCTGCAATTGAATAAATTTTAACGAATCCAGCATATTTTTTGTCCTTCTTTGGGCACCACGTTTCCTCCTAGAGGTCAAAATTTGAACTATTTTTTTTTTTATCGCAGAAACCATTTTCCCATGGTCCATATAACATGTATTCTATGTTTCATCAAAATCCGATAAGCAGAATGGGTTCTACAGGTCTCTGAATAGTGTAACTATTCATATATATATATATATATATATATATATATACTAGCTGGTATACCGTTCTTCGCATGAATGAATTGAAAAACAGAACAATCCAGATGCAAGGTTAAAAGGTTTTTTTTTTCTTTCTCTTTTAATATAACGAACTCTTTTAAATGTAAATTTAATTGGAGAGCATATTAGCCTCCTAGGAAAAAGAATGATTTAATAAATGAAATTGAAAAGTGAAATAAATTTAAACTCAATGAAGATGAAGCTCGTAATTCATATATCAGATATTTCTTAAGTTTCCATAATTTTAAATATTTAATTTTTAAAATAACAATTATTTTTTAAAAAAAATAAATCGGTAATTAATTATTAAACGTTCCCTAAAGTCTAAAAGAGAATTAAAATTTAATAATACTAAACACATGCGACATTTAATTTCTTCATATGTATTTAATTTTGAAATTAACAATCTAGCAACATAGTATAAAATATCTTTAATGAGTAATAATATTAAACAAATATATTACACATGTCAACAGAAAAGAATATTTATGTTTTGCTTGAACACAAATATTTAAGAAATCCAGATTTGTAATAAATACATGAATTTTTCCTTATATTTAAATAAAAGTGCACTTTTATTAAAAGTTCCTTACTTAGTTCCAATTCTGTGAGTCCAAATATATTTACTAAATCAAGGTAGGATTTCAAATACCCAAGATATTCATTGATATAAATATATTTAGGAACAATTTCTTCAGGAATTACTAATGAACAAATTCCCTTTCGATAATTTTAGTATTATCAAAATAGTTCCTAACACAAAAAGGAATTTATTTATTTAATCAAGCATACATTTAAAAAAACTGTGATGGAAAAATTTTCATATTGCCGGAAAATAATATGCTTTTTTAAAAGTCCTTAAAAAGGTATGCCCAGCTTAAATAATTCACACAGGCAAATAAAGCGAAATCAGTTATATATTTGAGTTAGTTGGGTACCAGGCAAAATCCGCGAAGCTTCAAAGTTATCGCCAAGCAGTAGTCATTACCATTTAGCAATAAAAATGTAATGAAAGTAAAAGTCTACGATAATCAAATATTCTTTTCAGGTAAGTATTTAGGCTTGTTAATAACTGCTCCAACAATTCAGTTTGAGGGGTTTTGTCTGGTACCCAGTAACGGAAAGTACCCCAAATCAATTGCTAGTTTATACCAGAAAGAAAATAGGGTTAGTTTTCACCAAGCAAATTTCAATACACGAATTCTAAAATATATAACTTTAGCACTAAATTTAAGAATAAATTGCTGGAAAAAAAACAGGGTCAGTTTTCAAAATACAAGAATATTAAAAATGAAACAAATGAAACATCAGGCAACTAGTTGAGGATGAGAGATTTTTTGGTGATAAATCGCCAACTGTGAAACATAACAGATGACTTATCGACGTATGCACGGCTACCCGAAAAAAAAACCACGCTAATTTGGAGATTTTTTAAATCATGCCAAATGGTGGGGCTAGAATGCACTTTAACCCACAATAGGAGCTAAAATAAAAAGTAAATTAGTGATATTACACAGGGTTGAAAAATTAGCAAAGAGTAATTCAAGTGTAACTTACAACTGGAAGAGAAAGTATGATAAACTTGGCTTTACAAATCAGGTTCCTTAGAACAGAAAATATGAGTATATCAGGCAAGGCAATCACTAAAATTGACGAATCAGAAACTTCAGTTAGAATTCGCTAAAGCTGGAAAAAAAAAATCAGTTGGAACTGATACAGAAAATATGATTGTCTAAGGCTTTATTATTCACTAAAAGTGGCAAATGAGATATTTCATTTGCAACTGAAAGAGGAAATTCACTTACTTGGAATCAACACTTGGAATAAATTTTTCACAATAAAAATAACAAGATAATTAATAAGAATGTCAACTGGAGAACTAAAAAAAAAAAGGCGTAAACAGGCAGTAAATAAAGAATAAATAAAGATAAAAATATAAATAAAGAGTATTAATAATTTTTAAACGTTTTCAAAAAGCTTATACGCTTGTACTTTCCACCGTTTCAACACAGAAAATTGTTGCTATGTTAAAAAACAACTTTTTCAAAGAATCTTTTTTCGTGCTTTTTTAAATAATATTCTTTTGAGATGAGGATTCATACGAAAAACAATCGCAATTGTTTTACAAATAACTACAGGAACCATAATATAATTCTTTTAAAAAGAACAAGTTACTAAGCAAATTTAAATGATTTGTCTGGAGAAGATACATGTTCTTCATACATGACATACATGAAATTTTAAAACATTTCCTAAAATTCGAGCTGAATAGGGAGAAAAGACCCCTTCGTGAGCACACTATCAGTATTCACAGTCTTTGTACCAAATTTCATGCTCATGTATTTCGTAATTTCTCCGCTATGCCGTCGACAAAATGAGACCCTTTATTTCCAATTTGAGCATGCGCAGATCGAACTGAGCATGTGCAATGAAGGACAATTCCCTTTAAACTTAAATTTCGAAACTTAAGGCAAATTTCGGAAAAATGACTCCCTGGCGCACACCATCAGTATTCATAGATTATTTGTACTAAATTTCATAGTTCCGAGTCTTCTAATCCTTTCGCTACTACACTGTTGCTTGTTAATGAATATTTTTCATTTTTATATAAACTCTTGTACATTTTGTTGTGTGAATTAAAGATTTTTAAATTACAATACCGTATCAAAACCTAATTACTTTTTAAAATTTTACTGATTACAATTTTCAGCAATATGGGCATAATACCCTTCACCTCTGACATACAGACATGTATATACGCATTCTTTTCAGACATTCAACAAATACAGATCCAACTGATTTGTCTAGTTTTTCTTCAAAATACATAAAAAAAACACAAAAAAGTGTTTAATTTATGATTTTAAAATTTGTAGCATATTTTTTTAGAGTAAATCAAATATTTTGCAAATAATTTCTAGATAGAAAAAAAATTGTTATTTAAAAATAATAATTTATTATTGACAATTCCTTACTATAATTTTTTGAATCAATAACATGAAAACGCAAAATAACAGAAAAAGATGCATTAAAATCCTTGGGGAAAAAATTAACTTATTTCAAAACATTAACAAAAATAGGTTCTCAAAAAGACGAACGAGACTGAAAACACGAAGGGGGATGAGGAAGGGGCCGAGGTGAGCGACTCATTAACATTTTAATGTAATATTCCCCCTTCTGGTATACTGGATTGAAAGAACTAATAAAAAGCTTCAAAAGGGAGGGATAAAAAAAAAGGAGGGACTTTCAAGGGGTGGTTTTTTTCCAATTTTATTTTATTCTTTCTTTGAGCTCAGCTACAGCCACAAACTTATCGTTTGCGATGGAGGGCCTCCTTAACGGTTGTCCATCACACAAAAATACAGAATGGGGAGGTTTGTCGGGTTCTTTTAACCAATGGCAAATGAGGATTTTCCCCTCCCTCGCCTTATGACCTTGTCACTGAGATAAGCCGCAAGAGAGCGGCAGTCGGTCTGTGAACTAATCTCATTACTTTAAAAAGTGCTGAGAGATTATGGAAAGAGAGATTCGTGTTTCTGAGCTAGTTTCAATTTTTCAAATATATTTAGGGCGCGGATAAAACTAGTTTTAAAAAAAACCAGTTGAAACTTTAACATTTCCGCCGGTCTCTTATTGATGTTACACTCAATTATTAGAACATGTCATTTTACTTTTACTTGCAGTATTTCAACTTTTTTCCATGCGCAATATTGCAATATGTGCACATTATAACGTATGTATATATATATATATATATATATATATATATATATATCAGATTTTTCTAGACGATTTCGAAGAGACTCAGAAGCATAATTTTTTTTTAGCATCGCACTTTTAAACAACAGGAGTACTATATGAATTCTAAGCCTCGGTCAAGTGACGAGGATGACTCTTGTGCTGGTACCTCCTTGAGCAAATTTCTATAACTCGCTAATGAGAGGATTTGAAGCCTCGACATATTTAACGTGCATTAGCCCAGCTACATGACGAGTCTAGTGGCATCAGGGCCTGAGCCTCCAACTTGACGGAAATAATGTCGGCCGCGAGTTCACGATCACAATCTCTAGGCTATCACAGCCACCATTAAAGAGGAAAAGAGCAAAAAAAAAAAAAAAAAAAAAACCACATTTAAAAAAAAAAAAAAAAAAAGATGTCAACATGATATTTAAGAAAAATGTTTTTCATCAAGCTCATTGATACATGGATTTTTACTTCAAGAAAATGTTTTTGATCTAACTATGATTATAAAAATCTTTGTTGTAACTCAAAAGGAAGTTAACGTCACCCAATTAAAAAATAAAAATGGGGTCGTGTTTTAACACGAGAAAAAAAAAGGGGGTGGGGGAGAATGTTGAATATACTACTTTTCTAATGATAACATAATGGAAAAGTGAGAATTATCTATTTTTGCATAAACTGTTTATTACCTACATCTTTAAAATTAATTATGAAAGCTTAGTTAAACATGCTTTGAAGAAGTTAAACATATACAAATACAAAAAGTGAACAAAGGCAAAATTTAGAAATTTAGCTGGGAAGAATTATGGCAGAATACATTATTAATCTATTAACTCCAAAATATATCCCATGAATATTATTCAAGATTTTAATGAATTATTTACCACTACTGAAATAAATTAATAAGCACATCTAAAATCTGACGAATACGCCTAACATGAAGCCTGCATTATCTTTTCCGAAAGTTTAATGAGAAGGAAAACATTTTCAACAGATTAAGAATTCCCAGCAGAATCATTATCCAGTACTTTTAATAAATTAATTTAATTTCACTGGTTACAAAATACGAATTCGAAATCAAAAGATAAGAAATTTAAGTAGCTCAGAATAAATAAATACGACTATCAAATTAAAGTCATTCCACTCTTGTTGCATGTAATAAAAAAATAGCTATAAATAAAACTTAAGAATTATCTTTCTTTTATATCGACTTTAAAATAATCCATATAACGTAATCAAATGGATTACAGGACGAAACATAATATCAATCTTCTATTAGAAACTTACAAATAAATCTATTATTTCTTAGACAATAAGAAGTAGAGTAGAATTTCGTTGCCCTTTATACATTTAAAAAATTCCAAATATTATTATATTATCAGATAATAATATTAATAACATACTTTAGAATAATAATAAATATTTGATAACAACGTAATATCAATAAGAATAATTAATATATTTAACAAATAAATATATATTACTTGAACTGAAGGCGACATTTTTATCGATAAATTAATGACTTAATTAAATTTTCAAATGGCAGACGAATTTTAAGACGTAATGAAATTATTAAAATATAATTTATATAATAGAAATAGGACAGAAATTACGACCCCCCCCCACAGGTAAAGTTAGTTAGGGGTTAATTTTGAACATCTATTGATCTGAATACTATTATAAGTATATACTTCAAATTAAACTCTTATTTGGCTCAGTATACACTATCTTTTATGTCTCAAGAACGCCGTTAAATACCAATGTGGAAAAAAAATTGATTCATTTCAGTTTGTGTACATTTTAAAGCACTTGCCTGGAGAAAAAATGTAACTAACGAGAAAATCACCAGTAAACACACGAAACTAAAAATAATTGTAAATCTCACAAGGGTCATTCCTTGATTTGTCGCTGAAAATTGCGTAAAAAGAACCGTGGATAATAGCCAATACTAAGTTTTTGAAGGACCAAAAATTATCACCAGTAGATTTATTAGTTGAATTGTATGATATGTTGAGCTACAAAGACTATTATCCTATACTGCTGGTTGGCCGTGACAGCCAAGAAGTCATGGTTGCGAGATCATTCGCTGGCAATGTTTACGTCGAGCCGCGGATTCGAGACCTTTTGCCACTTAAGATCCAACCAACTGGCCCAAGGGGAGGAGCTCATCCATTATACGTCCTTTTCCCGGGAAGACAAACACCTCAGCATCAGAAGAAGGTTATGGGAATCAGCCTGCCAAATAAACAATTATTTAGTCACGAAGAGGTAACACTTTTACAAAAATGATAACTGAAAGGTAACAAAGTAATAAAAGTTGGAAGATCCCCGAGCAAAAAGTAAATTATTAGACAATATACTAACAAATAAAACGATAAATAAAATATATTATAAGAAAATATATGTTTACTTAAGATCCTTTGTGAAGTAGGGTTGGTGGGAGTTAAATCTAAGAGATAAGAGCTATTACATGGGATGATGGGAAAGTTTGGAGAGTGGGTTGTCCTAGTGATTATCCTCGTCCTTTGACTAAGATTCAAACGTACGAGATCTATCGCCAATAGCTCCCGCGTATCTCTTAGGTCCGATGTTAATGAACAATTAATCAATGTACTCCAATTATCGGTTGATATAATTAACTCTACCAATTGTTTATTTCTGCCTGACCGTGAAGAGGAGTTGGTGCATGTTCAATTTGTCGAGGTTCAAAGTCCTTCCTTGGAGTGGTGTGGAAGTTTAGACTGGGTGGAGCTAGCTCAAGTGTCGTTCCCTTCACTTGAGATAGGGTGAAAATTAGGTCTGTCAACATTAACCCTTGTGATTTTTAATAGCGATGCAATTAGACAGTCAATTAATTATTAGTTCTGCCCAGCTCAAAGGCCTCGTAATTTAAGCGACGAGATCGACACCTAAGTTCAGACCTTACTCTCTACCTCAACGCCAGGTCAACGTTAAGATTTTGGGTCTCGACTGAATTAACACTCCTCTATATGAGGGGTCTTTAGTAGAATCAGGACTCAATCGAAGCTTCGTTATATTGTCATTACTATTGATACTATTTTCATATTTTAAAATTATTTTTCTTTCAATCCTATTCCAAAATATTTGCTTGAAATTCAATTTGAAAGGAAAAAATGAACATACTTTCGCTTAAAATGTGTATCTATCTATCTCTTTCTTTCTTTCTTTCTTTTTTTTTTTTTTTTTTTTCACTTGAGAAGCAAGTCAGTTTTTAATAAAACTTCGATGGTTTGTCTATTTACCTTTGTTCAATACCAGGAAAATTTTCCAATCGTCCTCCTGTGTCGGCAGACGACACTTTAGTCGGAAACAAGGTCCTCTAGTGAAATCAAGCGCCTTGTCTTGTTTGCCGGTTCATGAGAACACCAGGAAATCCCTCCAGCGGCAGCAAATCCATTTCTACCTTTTCAGAAGCTTGTTTTTGTTTGGGTTTGTTGCCTCCGCCATCGGTAGCGGGAGTATCGACCGACCGAGCCTCCCTCCACAGAATAATGATGACGTGGCCAACACAAAAGTGATTTATGACCCTCGGACTCGCAAAGAGCCCAACAAGAGAAAAAAAATGAACAAAATATGAAAGAGAGCCCGCTTCCCGAAAAGTTGGCCGGGAGAAATTGGAATGACGGTTGAGGATAATATCTTTGTTGTCTCAGACTTGTCCACCCCGACTTTTCGCCGCCAAGACTGACTTCTTTTTCTTCTTTCTTTTAGGAGAAAAAAAATTGTCTTTCTTTTTTAAGGGACTGAAGGGATCTAATTTCAGGTGTCAGTGATATGAAATATGACGTCCGAAGTTGGAAGATTTTCCTTTTTTTATTATTTCAGCATCCACCTGTAAGATGGGAAGTACTTTGAAACGTATGGTATGCTTTGAAACTTGGACATGTTGGAATAGTTTTATACAGGATTCGTACCTTTTCTATTTATTTTTAGTGTAGTTATTTATTGTTTCCTTCGAAGAAGATTTTGCAAATGATTAGAAATTATTTAAGTTCTTATGCAAGGAGGTAGAATAGCCCTCGGCAATCGGCAATTCCCAAAGTTGGATGCTTGTCACAAAAAATGTACGATAAAGGAATTGGATCATAGATTGATTGCTTATTGACATCCCCCCTTAGAAGCAATATGAGGGTTATAGGCTACGGACCTATTCATTATGAACTTTGGCCAATCACCAAACTTTCATACCATGGAATATGGAATTTAGTTTAGTTTTTATCAACGTTGAACTAGAAGCAACATGAGGGATATTGGTGACGGACCTCGTAATTTTGAGCCTTGTTCAAGTCACGAGAACGACACCTGAGCTGGCACCCTCTCTCCTAACTTCCACACCAGCCAATGGAAAGGGAATAGGGAGAGGGGAATACATGCAAATACAACATGATTTCAAATCTTGAAAATTATTTAAAGAAGAGCTTGAAGCATTGTAATATTGTAGGATTATTATATAATTAAATTATATAATGGATATAATTAAATTAATAATCCATAAATTACATAATTGATTGTTTCGTACGTAAAACCGTATCTTTTTTTGAAACAACACGTGTGTGCATTTCTTGCTGAGTATTTAAAAAATTTCTTTAAACTTTCATAGAATAGAAATATATCCCTCTTATATGAATCATAGTATGTATTAATAATCCATTTTCTTATAAAAGGAAATTGTGATTTGCAGGTCTTTAATTAAATTATATTTCAAATGGTAGTCAAAATCCAGTTGAGATAGCCAGTTTTCATTAAGCCCTTATATGCAAATTTTAGTATTATATATATATATATATATATATATATATATATATATATATATATTAAAGCCTTTTTATGACGTAGGTTCTATTGCCTTTCCCCTTTCAACTAACACTTTGGAGACTTTTAGTGATGTTATTTGAACTGAAAATCCCACCCAAGAAATGAATCGTAACTAATGTAGGTTACATTAAAATTAGTGAAATGTAATGAATATATTCAAAGAAATGTATATTTAAGCAGTGAAGCGTTTAATACTGAGATTATTAGTTTAGTGCGTGTTACAAATAGCGAGCAAAAATTTTCAAATTAAACATCGGTGCTAAATCTGCGTTGAGAAGGAGCCTTTGGAGAAAATCCAGATGAATCTACATAAGAGTTAGCGACTCGAGGCTTCAACTTTAATTAGTCTAAGGCCTCGACCCCAAAGAGATGGAAAGAATTACAATTCCCATTTTATTTAAACGTTAAATCAGACACATTTAGAAATAACTACCACATATTAAGTATTAGTAAAGGTTAATTTTTTTTTATTAATCGTAAATCATAGCAAAATCCTTGTTATCATCTTCAGATATTCTCTCCATTTATTTGACTGTGTGATTTTGAGATTCTCTAAATAAATGCAGTAATGGTAACAGAAGAAAATAATAACGGATTGTTATAACTTTTCATTATATAAGATCTCTTTTACATAGTTTTTTTTTTCTTTTGTAAGTTATTATATAATTAAATCAGATAATGGAACATTTTTTTGTGAGTTAACAGTTATCTTATAATAATATTTTCAATATTTTTTGGAACATTTTTTCTCTTTTTAATCAATAAATATAACACATTAATTTTTATATTAAGGATAAGATATAATTCTCCTTTCCCCTCCTTTTGATTTTGTCATGAAACACATAGAAAATGAAAAATTCAGGCTGTGAAACGAATGTGACCTATACTGTTTCATTGAATTTAAATAAATAAATAAAATAGTTTCTATTTCAACAATAAGAAAGAGGAGTGAACCAATTTCATCTCGATTGGACTAGAAAGTCCTTATTTCAGAAAAACTAGATAAATATAGAGCTCAAAGAGCTTACTCTTATTAAATTGTGCCAACTCGTCAAAAATACACCTGAACTTCAAAGTTAAATAGTCTTGTTTGGAGAGTGGAGTTTGCGATATTTTAAGATAATTTATGCATCTGTACCGTGTTGGGAAGGAAGAATCAACGTTTAAAATTACAGTAAAAGGCTTCAAAAGGTTTCTAATCCAATTTATTTTCGAAATGTAATCGGCTCACTTTCTAAAAGAGCTGGAATAAAGTATCGAGAAAGAAAATCCCCCCCCCCCATTCCTGTTTTTCATCGATTTTGAAATAAGTTTGTCAGCTTTATTTTCCCACATCCATCTCTTTTGAGTAAAACCTACCAAGTGTTCATTTGAGAAGCATTCTACCAGATGTACACAAGAAGTGTTTCAATATCTCGAACCGGTTATATGCAAGTGATCTTTTTCTATAATACTTTGTAAATTTATAAACATGAATAGGTCTTAGTTTTTGAATTAACTTCCTTTTTTTAGTGAGGTAAAGTTAAATGCAGGGTGTGTTTCGAAACTCATGGGCAAAATTTTAAGGCGTGATTTAAAATATCTAAACAAGCAATTTCCCCCATACAATGCACAGACGGAGAACAAGCTCCATGAAACGATAGAAGTCGCTGTATAGGAAAACATAAAGCGAGAGTTTTCTAACACATCGTCATTTCTTTCGTGGATTTCAGGAGGCATAGTCTTTTCTTGATTAATGTACGTTTCCATGCTTCCTGAAATCCATTGTAGAAATGACGATGTGTAAAAAAATTCGCGCATTATGCTTTCCATGACAGCGCCATCTAGCGGTTCACCGTTTGCTCTCCGTTTGTGCATTGTATGGTTAAAATGTTTGTTTAGATATTTTCTATGACTTTAAGATGTTTTTTTTCCCTTAAATTTTTGCCCATGAGTTTCAAAAACACCGCATATATGAAAATCTACGAAACGTTTTTCTTATCGAGCTCTTTTCAGAGCCAAGCGTATTCAAAACAGGATGAGATATCAACTGAAGGGTCATCTTCATTACTTCACTAAATAAACAGTTTGAAACGTTAAAAACTTATCTTCCTTAGTCCCATTGAAAATTTTCCGTTGCTTCCATATTTTTGATATTCGAGAACTCAGGATGGGTTAATTCAGTACTTCTCAAACTTTGCGTATGTGTGTGTCTTCATACCCTTTTCACTGGTAACAAAAACTGAATATAGCTCCAAGACAGGATATTTATGAATTTTTATATAATTGGACATAAAATCTTTCTGTTTTATTTAAAAATTAACATAAAATCAACTAATTGGCTTACGACAGTGTAGTTTGAACCACAATGCTTCCCATACTGAAAAGGTTTTAATGCAAGTAAAAAAAGATAATTTCACTCAAAGATGGGGCTTTTTGACATTGAATTTAGTTCAAATACGTATTTTATTAGAAAATATTAGCTTTGATGCTGTAAATGAGAAATAACGACTTGTAGTTTGAGCACAAGGAACGTACACATTGAAATAGCGTAGTTCGCATAAATGCGGGAAAAATGCATTCGTTTTTACAAAATAAATGTGCTGAATTTTATATAAGTTTTGTTTTTGCTGTTTTTAAGATACAGTATCATTTGCGAGCGAAATTCGATATTAATTTATAATTTGCGCATACAAACACTCCCAAAATTTACATTGACGGAAGCATTTGACTCCAACCCGCAATTTTGTTATCATTGATTTTATATTAAATTTTCAAACGTGTCAGGGGTTCACTATGTATT
>BMAW01016227.1:388741-409247 GCA_019974015.1 Nephila pilipes
TATTATTTATTTTGCTGATTAGGGTTAAGTTTTGGTGGACCATACGTTATGGGGTTGAAGACTGAAAAGCTAGGTTCTTAAAGTTGATTTCATAAGGGTAGTATTTATTTGTTTTGTTGACTAGGTTTAAATCTTGGGGGATGGGGTGTCTTCATAAGTAAGCATTTTTATTTTCAACATATCTTTTCAAACGTCATTTGATTGCAAAAGTTTCAAAATATTTGAATGCCTAAGAATCTTGGAATCTATGTAATCTAACTTCGTTACTAGCAGAGACTAGAGACGACGAAGCCTTTCGTGAATAATCTATTGTGAAACTCAAGTGTAACATTAAATTAAACAAAATTAGAACAGATAGTATTAACATAAGGGGACTTTTAAGGGCAATAATATATCGCTTACCTATTTTTTCCAATTCATGTTAAATTACTATTTTGAGTGCTGTGGATACACAGTCCATCAATACACTGACCCGTCATATAGTGTACTATATCTGTCAGGGCTCTAAGTCTTCAGTTTGGAGTAGAATGGATGTAGAAAGTAAGGTGCTCCCTCAAGTGTCACCCCACGTCACTCGAACATGGCTCAAAACGACGAGGTCCATCGCAAAAAGCCCTCCTGTACCTTCTAAGCAAGACGATGAATTACCAAGCGACCGAGATTTATTGCCAAGGTAGATAATAAATTTAAGCCTTCTCGATTTCGTATTAGTTTTTTGTCCGTCAACGTGTGCGTGCGTCCCCGATTTCACACTGGTATTTACTTAAAAAAGGACTTTTGTTTTAGTATCCCGTTAAAACACTCTTTACTTTAGATAACAAACACTGACATAGATTTCATTTCATTTTTTCAAGAACAGTGTCTTTTACCGGATAAACGAAAATATGAAAATAGCCACGGTGCAAAGCTGTACGTAATCGACGAAACTATTTGGAGTTACGATGAAAAAAGTGGTTAAAAGGCGAAAGGTTTCCGTTGTTGTGTTGGAAATTGATTTGGCGGTTCTATAATACCGTTCGTAACAACCTTAACATTTATATAGTGTTGGACAAAAGAATGGACGTCCGTCTCGAATGGTGTGACAAACAATCCAATGTGTCTGAAGGCACAACAATTGATTGGAACAATTATATGAAAGAAGTGTGTTCCCTACATCAGATGCAAACATATAATAGACGAACAGTAGATTCCAATAAAATTGTTGAGATTGATGAATGTTTGTTCGTCCGGCTTCAAGAACAACAGCGGCAGAGTTCTTCCTCAACAATGAATTTTCGGAGGATTATCCTGGAAAAATGGAGAGTCGTTTCTAGTTCAAAGGTATGGAAATGTTAGAACACCAATGGAAAAATTCTTGAACATGTACAAGATGGAGATTATTAAAAAAACATTCCAATGAAACTGCAACGATTATTAAATGGTTTTTGTTATATATTTTTATTTCTCTACTTCGACTTAGTCGTAATCGTATTTGGCGGTGGAGAGGAAAGGTGGGTAGTCGTTATAGGAGGGAAGTACCGGGTGACTTTAATAAACATTGAGTCAACCATCATTGCATTAATACTTCATTCATGTTAAGCTATTTCGAGACAATTCTACCCCCCTTCAAATTGCAATACATTATAGAAAGAAAGATTTAATGATACAATCATAAATTGCATTTATTCTCTTCAAATTTTCGACTGCTCTGCTTCTGCTAAAGGAAGATACAGGATTGCTCAGCATTAGTACTTAATCACGTTTATATTTTATTCCTTCTTTCTTTTCCGGCATCATAATTTTTTTTTCACTCCACTCTCTCTAAGTAAATGCTAAAGCAGTTAGTTTCGTTTGTTTACGAATCAATACGTACTACACAACGCTGCAAAAACATCGCGTTCCAAAACAAATCTTTTAAGCGTAGAATTAAATAAAAAAAATGAGGGGGGGGGGTTGAAGGGTGTGTGCATAAACTCGATTATATCCCAACAAATAAGGGAGTGGGTCCCTCCCCCACAGTCGAGCGCCACGCGTGTTTTTTTGCCCCTTAATTTTTTCCACTATTTTTCTTTAAAAATTAAAACTTTCTTTTCATCCGATCTGTCGGAAAGGAGAGGGCTCGCCTAAAGAGGAACTTGATAAATGATCGTTTGGCACGCAAAAGCACGCGCCGAGAGGGGTGGTTGGAAGGGAGAACGTTCCATGATAAATGATTCGAATGGCAGTTTCTATTTTGCCGTTCGAGGGCATCCCCCGTGTACTACTGGTGGTACTACTGCTGAGCTGTAGGATGACTAATTCGGAAAGATTGTGTTGTTTCCTATTCGGAGATTCGCGGTTGCAGTTTCTTTCTTTCCCTCGTGACCATCTGCTGTTAAGTGTGTGAGCCTCATTCGTTCCATGGTATATATATATATATATATATATATATATATATATATATATATATATAAGCAGTTCGCTAAAAAAAGAACATATTCGTGCCATATTCAGGATTTCATTCATGATAAACTTAATATTGATATAGAAGCAGAGACGAGGAACTTTCTCTTTAAAAGATTATTTTTTATTTAATAGGATCGTCTTTAAAAGAATTTAAAGATTATTATAATTAAAAACATATCTTAAAATTCCAATGATATGCCACATTCCGAGGAAAAAACAACATATTACTTTAAATCTAATTTGAATTTCTCTCGTTGTATTAAATACTTTCGGTTGTCTAATTCTGTTCGATGCAAAGATCCTCTAACCACAGCCAACCACGCATTTTAATTTTGATACACAGTCGGGTCGAGGTCGACAATTAAGCTGGCTCTCCACTCTTCACATTCATGCCGCACCATCATGATCGTTTTGAATCTCCACAGATTTAATATTAATAAACCTCTCCACACAGCAGATTTTTAGTGGAAACGGCACTCGAACACGCAGCTCGACTCCACCATAGTAAGTACAAGTTTGGTCTAAGATTACTCAGCTACCGTGGCCGTTTGATAAATCCTCAGAACACCAGACATCTTGAATTTGTGAAGAATATGAATTGCCCCTACACATACTTGAATTTCTAAACGCTATCTCGAGTTTAAGCTATTGAACTTAATTGAATGAAGTAAAATACATGCGAAAGAATGAAAAATTAGAGAGGAGTAGTGAGGTTTTAAGAAGCAGCAAGACTCGAACCCAAGACTCAACCGAAATAACACCAACTATGAGTTCGCGAACATAAGCATTAGGCTCTGAGGCCTTACTTCTTACCAAATTATAGGATGACGTAATACGCACGTTTTCCGACAAGCAAGTTGGATTTTTAAGAGGCTACGCAGTTTGGGCTACATTTTGACGGGGTACCATATAAACAAGTGAGAATTAGTTTTCCAGCAAATACTTCATAATTTCGAGAAACATCCCGAATCTAAATATTAAATCCCATTAAACATATCAACACAAAAGGGGGGGGGTTAAGAGCTGAGATCTTGATCAAAATGGTCACAACCTGAGAACTTTTGTACTAATTTAGTTCATATGATAGTGCAATGTGTAGCATTTATAACCAAAAAAAAAAAAAAAAAAAAAAAAACCGACTTGTAAATACTTTGTTAACACACGGGAAACTCATATAAACACATTTGCACAGATTATCATCGAAATAATCTACACATTTTTCTCAAAATCCAACCCTGATTTACTACCGCTTTCAGAGAACATATGGACAATGCGGTGACGAACATAATAGTGTTTAGGGCATTTTTACACATGATGAAATTCTTTGATACCCATTAAATTAAACGAATAATAATGAAAGTGATAATAGGCTTTGTTGCTCCATCTTTTGCAAACTAATTTATCAATCAATCAATTCAAACTAGCAAGTAAGCAAATTTCTCCATTTCATTAACGGCACTACTCTTAAGTTATTTATAACTAAAACATTGAAATTATTACTATGAAAAATTATGAAATTATTACATATAAATGATAAATAATATTAACCTTTCCTTTTTTTTCTTATTAATTACTCTTAATGCTCATGCTTTATAAATTCTACTCTAATTTTCATAAACAAACTACTATAATATCCATTTTAAGAGTCACGTGTATCTTGTTTATAACTAGAAAATTTGGAAAAATCCCTTTTTCCTAGAATTTGAAAGCACTTGACTCCGTCTAATGATTCTCTACCTCTACCGATAGTTGCAGCATGAGCCACGCTAATTGGCAATCGGCAGGTTGCTTCGTCATGAAATGATCAATATCTCTAAATTATTAAAATGTTACAAAATTTTAAAATGAATGCGATAATCAAATACACAAGTTTCATTCAGCAATAACCGACTGCCTTTTCGTCAAGACTACATGAAATTTTACGACGAAAATGATTTCTCTCTCTCCCTCCCTCACACACACAAACATATATCCTACAAGTACAAAATTGACAGATTAAATCGTACACAGTTGTCATTCTTTGAAAGTTACAAGGTTTAAAGAAACAGTAGAACGAGGTAGAAAAAGTTTTATAATTTTATTCAAGTATCCTGAGACTCGAAAGTTTACATCTGATGTTCAATAGATTATTTTAATTTAATTCTAAATGGATTTTGATTCCTTTTGGTTATTTTCTTTCTTATAAATATCTTTTCTTTAATTTCTTTCGAAATGGGTCTTTTGTTTTGAATTTATAGTTCTTACTATTGTTAGAAAGTAATATGCTGAGTGGGATGATTGGATCTTTATAATATTAGTCTAAGCCCGCGTTTCTGTCTGCAGTCAAAAACAGCATTTTAAATTACTTTATTTCATTTTTAGACTTTTTATCTTTTGTTTTTCAGTATCTTTATTTTAACCTTTTTTTCTGGATTTCTATTTTGTAAATTTCACTGGGTTTTTTTTTTTTTTTAAATCTTTGATATAATAGTATAGTTTTTAATTTACTAGTTTCAATTTTGCGTTTTAAATACAGGTAAATTTATTTTCTCTTGGATTGGTAATTTGTTGTAACCTTACATTATATTTATTATGTATTTATTTCGTATGTTATTAGTTTTATATTATATGTATATACGAGTTGGGCTATTAAATAACGAGACTGACGTTGCTACAGAAGTACGCATGCGCCAGGCACCAATGACCGACAAATGATTAGCATAAAGCTTTCACTTTCGAAAGGAGATCCTTTCAATTCTTCAAGAAAATCCATTATCATTAGAGGTTTTTTGTTTGTTTCCTCGGAAAAAATGATAAGTGAGTAATGAATTGTTGCGAAATTTTACGTGAAACTTGGAAAAACTGCTATTGAAACTTATAATTTCTTGAAAGAAGTGTATGGTCGTGAATATTTTTCGCGCGCACATGTTTTTGAGTGGTTTAAGCATTTACAAGATGGCCGAAAAGAAATTGAAGACGATTTACTACTGGGTCACTATCCTATGTGAAAAACAGAATAAGTAAATCGATTGTAAAAGCAGTCTGATAAGTGGGTGATTAAAATCTCATTGCGTCAACAATGATCGCTGGTCATCGCAACGCTTCTTTTTAATTTAACAATCAAAAGTGGTGATGTAATTAATTGCTTCCTGGTTTTATTTTAAGCTTTTTACTACTTTGCAACCGAATTTTTTTCGGCTAAATAATTTGTTCTTGTGTGTGTCCGTTGCGTTTCGATTACGCAACCAATCCTTTCAGAATCTTTTTACATGTGATGAATTTTGTTAGACATTAACTTCCTAGAACTACCCAAACAAAACAATTAAAACAGCTGCTCTTTATTTACGATTCGTCCATGATTACATTGACTTGAAAACCAAACCCACGACCAGCGGACCATTAAAGGGATTTGAGGCAAGTGAACTCAGGTACTCATCGAGTTTCAAAATGGTTTATCAGGAATGACTATCTGTGTTGTTATTTTTTAATGTTTGATTAAGTACACCGTTCTAAGCAATAAACAATCGTAATTGGATTCTGGTAATTCCTGGGTATAGATTCTTCATATAGCCCTAATACCGCCTCTACTTTGACATTAATTTGCGTTCGTAATTATTGACGTTAAATCAACATATTTTTCATTATCGTTTCAGCGATTGCGCTTCAATTGCTCAATTTTCGATCCGCTACTGAAGGCCGCAACAGCTAGATTTGTTAACACTTCAACAGGAAAAATGAAAGAAATGTAAGTCCCCTCCCCCTTACAGTAGATGTATTTAGGATTTATTCAGATAGGGGAGTATAAGGTTGGTTTATAATCAACTAGTTCTTAAATAACAACTGATTAGTCGAAAATATACATTTAATTAGAATAAGCGTAATAGTTCTGTTTACATCTCGTATCGACTATATTTATGCGTTGCCAACATTCGTTATTTATAACATAATTTAATAAGAATACGATTACAATTATTTCATCGATTCACTTTATGTGAACCTTACATTCGGCCCCGCTCAATATGAAATTTATATAGACAAAAATAAATTTTAAAATTGAAGCGTAAAAGAAATAAAACTTTTGATGAAGGCTTAGTACCTCTCAGTCTCTTCGTCTGTACTGTTTTCTTCGATGGTTGGTGTATTTCGTTTAAAGTAAGGGCGAAGATGTTGTACGTGGACAACCTTTATAAATTTGTTCTGCTGTGTCGTAGACTTGATCTCGTAACATACGGCCCCGACTGGACGTACAATCACAAATGGTCCTTTGAAAATGGGAGAAAGTTTGTGATCTCCTTTTTTTTTTGGCCAGTCGTATAACACGAGATCTCCTGCCGTGAAGGAATGGGATCTGCGATGGAGATCAAATCTTTGCTTGTTCTCCAAATGTGTTTCATACACATTATTTGCCGCTTCGGCCCTAGCCAAAGTTAAAAGGTCTAGTTGGTCTTCACGTGGTGTGTCATATATGAAGCTTCCGAAGAATCTATCCACCCATTGCACTAAAGAGGTCCTTCTCATTTTCCACTCTTTATGCAGTCTCTTCTTTACACGTTTCCACTCAAGTTTTTGCAAACCAGGTCTCAACTTACTCTTTTCTTTGACGAGTCTTCTTTTCACTCCCGACCACAGAGTTCTGCGTTTCCGTCTCTTCCACCTCATTTTTCTGGCCTCCCTTCGAAATCGTTTGCACTTCGGAATTTGAAAAGGGCTATTCTGTGTCACAATTGGCTGATTGAATTCGATGCATGTCTCGGGTTTGATATTTTCCTCTGCAGCATCTGCGGTGCGTTTAATCGCATCTTCCATCTGGTCGATTGGGTGCGGATCAATCTTCGTAATAGGATTAATAGTACGAGAAAAATCTACCACAACTCGCTTTGGAGTACTTTCATTAAAGGGCTGATCCACAATGAAGGTAGGAGCTGCGTACGGTGAGTTGGAATGACGGCAAATTCCTTGATTTAACCATTTTTGAATTTGCGTTTTTAGAAACTGGCGATCAGGCTCTGAAAGTCTATACGGTCTACATCTAATTGGCTTTTCATGTTGTAATTCGATTTTGAATTCCACATATGGACATAGTCCAATGTCATCATCATTAGCATAAAAAACGTCAGTAAATTTTCCAATTACTGCATCAAGTTGAGTTTGTTGAGTTGTAGAAAGTCCTGCGGATTTAGTTATGAGATCTGTTTCGGATGAAACTATATTGAATGTGGCTTCTGGCAAAGAAACATCATCTAGTAAGGGTTGATTAAGAGCGACGCAATTGATACTAGGTTTTGAAGCCTGAATACATTCGTACAAATGAAATGAAGTTGGAGTAGAAATACATAATGAGCCGTTAGGGTCATAAGTGCATCTAGCTTGAACTTGTTGCTGCCAATCGAATCCTAAAATAAGTTTAAATGGAAGCTGGGTGCAGATTCCAATTTTAGGCATATGCTCCACATTTCCTACAATTATGTTTAAAGAAATCCAACCTATTGGCTTTATTTCATGGTCAACAACTTGGAACTGTCCATCATTCCACGGGTGAATGACAATATCACTTGGGACACAAGATTCTTGAATGACTGTGATATCTGCACATGGATCACAAAGGGCTTGAATTTCTGTATCATTATTAATAATAACAGGTATTAATGCACGCCTATTCGTTTGAGTTCTAATACAATTTATGGAAGGATTATTTGCGGTTGTAGATCTTCCAGATGTCGAGTTGCGATTATTGTTGTTGCGGCGGGAATTAGAAGAGTTCAAACTGGTGGTTTCGACTAATGCGTGATTATTAGAACTAGTTGAACTGCTAGAAGACGGGAATTGGGCACTAGTTTGACTGTTGGAATATTGATTTTGTCGTGACGTATTTCTTGGTTGAGCTATGGTTGAACCACGAGGAGGAGGAGGTAAACTACACATAAAAGAAGCATGACCTTTAATTCCACATCTCCAACAAGTAATATCTCGAACGTCATCAGTCATTGGATTGTATTTACGACGTTGCTCATCATATGTATAAGAAGATCTAATTTGTGATTTTGTAGAATGTTTCTTATGCTCTTGTTTTGCACTGCGAATAGCATCAAGTGCAGTTGCCCTGTCAATTAATTCTTCAACCGTATTCGAATTTTGAGTAGCTAATGCAATTTGCCATTTTTCATCTGTAATATCACCAATGATCATAGAAATACGGTCAGGTTGGGGAATGGTGAAGGGAGCTTTTTCCAAAAGAGCGTCTTTTGAATAAATATAATCCACTAAACTTTCATTATGCTTCAATTTTCGTTCACTTTGGTGAGCCAAAAATTCTTGCATTGTAATACGCCTTTTGAATCTTGAAGCAAGAGCAGTTTTCCAAGTAATCCAATCATTAAAATTTTTTTCCTGTTGTTAATTGCCAATTTTTAGCAGATCCCGAGAAGCGAGAAATAGCATTTGTTAATTTTAATTCGTCAGACCAGTTAGCTAAAGTTGAAATTCTTTCAACTTCTTTTAGTCATTCAAGAGCATTTTCAATTATTTCACCCTTAAATATTTGAATTGAATTCGCAGTATCATTTGTAGATGTGATTTGAATTACATTTGAATTTGCTTGCCTTTCTAAAAATTGTTTTTGCGTTTCCATTAATGTAGAGAGAATAGCTGCGATATTCGGATCTATTTGAGAAGGTGGAGGCATAGGAAGTGGTGATTGTGTAGCAGAATTACTTAAAAGTTCTACTTGTTTTCGTAAAGATTCAATTTCCATCAATAAATTTCTGTCAGAAGGTGTCTCCACATCAATAAAATACTGCATACGAAGAGTATTTAATTCATCCAAAGTTCCTTCGTTTTTTCTTTTATTATTATCCTCTACAATACGCAGCATTAAATCATTTTTGTTTCCGGTTAGCGAAAGATTTCTGAAACGCAATTCTTTTTTCAGTTGAACAATCGTTAAATTTTGTAGCGGATGTGATTCTAAAGAATCAAAAATGATATCAGCATTTGTTGACATTTTTTTTTTTTTTATTTTTGTTCACTGTTCCAGACGAAAAAAAAAAGAATTTAGCGAAAATTGCTTGGCGACGTTTTTTGTACGAAGCAAACACGAAACTAATTTATTTTCAGAATAATTATTATTCGTCAGAATATTCTTATTAAATTTTATCAGAAGCAAAATAAGAGTCTATTGAATTTTTAAGAACTTCACTTACTATGCGAAAAGTTGTTGTTTTGGAGATCTTGCAGGCAAAAAAAATAAATCTTGGCGAGATTATGATCCTTGGCGAGGAAAGTCTGAAGATTCCATATTAGGCTTAGAGGCTGCATACAATTTTAGGCTTAGCGACTGCGTACAATTTTTAAGAAGTTTTTTTTCTTTTGTTGATGATAAACTTCGCGAAAGTCCTTTAGATACCGACTACGCCATATAAGGTTGGTTTATAATCAACTAGTTCTTAAATAACAACTGATTAGTCGAAAATATACATTTAATTAGAATAAGCGTAATAGTTCTGTTTACATCTCGTATCGACTATATTTATGCGTTGCGAACATTCGTTATTTATAACATAATTTAATAAGAATACGATTACAATTATTTCATCGATTCACTTTATGTGAACCTTACAGGAGGTATCAGTGGTGTCTCGAGGCATGGTTTTTTTTTTAAATTAGAAAATTAAATGTGAGAAAACCATTGACCGCTTAGAGCTGCCTTTTTATGTCCGATATAAGGTTCGCTAAATAATGTCTAATATGCATCGTAATTTCAAACCTCGGTCAGAAGTCGACGTCTGAGTAGATACTCGTATCCACATTACGCTAAAACAAAGATTTTGAGTCTGGACAAGTTTAACGTGCGTCAGTATCTTTACATGATGAATCATTAGTGGAAACCAGACTCGAACCCACGCTTTGATAAACGCTAGGATGCCAAGACTACCTGTTACCGCGGCCCCACAAGCCAACTTGTTAAGGTTTATTTAACGTTTTCTAGCCTGCATATTTTTGCCCCAAACAAGATCCATTAATTACAGTAAATTTCGTTTCATAATTTTGAATCACAGACAGATGACGAGATCAACAGCCGGACTGGCATCTCACTCTCCACATCCGTGCCACATAAAAGTGAGGACTTTGAGACCTGTTAGATTCAATGTGTATAATTCACCCTACATGAAAGGGTTTTTTTTTAGAAAAAGGGTTCAAACAAGTGGCCACGAACATAGTCAACCACAAACTCGAAGTTAAGAGTAAAAGGATATCCGCATAATTTTGGAAAATTAAATCTAAGACTCATTTTTTGTGATATATATCTTTGCAAATTATTAGTAGAACTAAGATTTTTTATGTGTCTAATAATGATATTTCAATCTTTCTATCGAACTATAAAAGTATTTTTTTCGTCATAAAGATTTTTTTCCACTCTTATTTGAATATAAGCATGTTTTACGAGATGTATTTGCATTTAGGAATCATTTTTAAAAACAATTTTCCATAAATATACAAAACATTTTACTCGTCGTATAGAACACCATACGCAAAATATAATGAACCTATTTATTTGGTGATATTATTGTATATTTTCTTTGAAAAAATGATAAAACTTCATAATTTTGGAAATTTAATTTCTTTTTCCTTTTTCATATACAAAATTATTTCTTAAAAATTATATATTATTTAGAGAAAAAATATTTTACATTCACTACATGCATAAGTACCTTATATAGAAGCCTAAGAAATGTAGAAGACCATATTGTATAATAGTTTTCTTTAAAATAGTACCTAAATGCAAATATATCTCTCAAAACATACCCACATTCAAATGAGAGGGGGAAAAAACCTGTATGACCAAAAAATTACTTTAATAGTTCGATAGAGAGATTAAAATACCATTATTAGACACACACAAAAATCTAAGTTCTATTAATAATATGCAAAGATATACATCACAAATACAAGGAGTCTTAGATTTAATGTTTCAGAATTCCATGGATATCCTGGTACCCTAAACAACCCTTGGCTGGCCAAATTGTTAAATAGGAGCTTATATGTTTATTGCATTCGAAAACCAAGAATTTACTTCAAACTTTTCTTTTCCTCATAAGTATAGAGATCAAGGAAATTATCAAGATTATATGAGATCGGATTAAAGAAAAATCAACCCTTCGTCTTTATTTTTTTAAAGCAACTTAATACATTTTACCTTACAAGCATTCCTCTGATTCTAAATGCTTACTTGTGGCGAGGACTACTTCTGAGATATAGTATACACTAAACTCCCATGCTATACTAACATAAGGAGGTTGTAAGTAGCTCCGATAGGTTTAACGTACATTAGCCCATTATATAGCGAACCTCTAAGTCAGGCCTATCCAACCAAAAAGACTTTGCAGGCCATTTTGGAAATACATTTTATTTCGACTGGCCGCATTGTGTGTATAAATATATACTAACTCAAATATATATATATATATGGGGTGATGGATGTGCGTACATGTGTGGGCGCCGAAGTGATGAATTTGATGCCGATTCAAATTCTCTCGTTAAAAATTACAACAAATTTCATTTTTCGAGTCGTGGGAAGCGACTAATCCTCCTGAACCTCATTAGAGAAATCAGGAACATTCTGGAATAAATTAAGGGAAATTACATTTTATTGAATTAAATATATATTACACAAAATACAATTTTAAAAACAGTCCGGCAGTTACAGTATAATGCTGGCACTAAATTATTAACGATCAAAGGACATCAAACAGTCAGTCTGTCTGGAACAATGCGCTTCTGCGTCAAACATATTAGACTTGTTGCAGACAGACTAGCTGCTGCAATTTCGCATCCCTTCCTTTCTTCTGGTAATGCACACCCGCGCTCTTCAGTAAACTTTCTGGTTAGTTATACATTGTGTATCACCAGATTGCACCAGATGGCCCGTGGGCTTTTTAAAATGAACTTTGTAATTGTTCCCGAACAAGATTAAAGAAAAATTGTGATAAAAGTTGAGTCAGGTAGTGAGATATTCCAATGTTAGTAGTATATGATACGAACGACTTATAGTGGAATGTTCTTTGGTACTTTTATGTACAATAAAAGTTTAAATCTTTATTCAGATGACCCTGTTCCTCGGGCTGCGGGTTGGCTAGGCCTGCTCTAAGTGGTAACAGAAAACATGACTCAACAGTAACAACGTCTGCAATAACCTCTCGGATACCGCTCTACCTAATCGTGTGTATATTTATCTAAATTGACTTTTAATGTATATTAGTGACGTCAAATAGATACCTCATTTTCTCAATTTATATCATTTTTAATTGTCAAGTAATTTATTTTGATTCAGATACAGATAAAGAAATAAATAAAAATATGTGTTGATAAAGAACAATAATCTAACAAGGAATAGAGGGAGAGCAATATTTTCTATTACATTTATTTACAGTCTCTACACGTCAGTTATACATAAACAAATAATTACACTATTTACAAAATATACAAGACTTCCAAACAGCCCATACTTTGACTTTGACTTAACTCGCCTTTTTGCGGTCAGGAAAATAAAATTACATCAAAATAAGGAAAAACTCGCCTTACTCGGTCAAGATCGAAATATACTCTGAAATATTACCCATGAACCCGTGCATTCTCACTTAGACGAGATAAGGCGCCTCCTGGCGGTATCCATATAGATTATTTCCAACAATATGCTAACACTGCCTTTATTTTACGTCAAATACTAGGGCATAAATAAGAATGCTTTTTCTTGACAGAAAAGTGTGTTCCAATGTTAATAAAAAGTTTTGACCACTACTTAATAGAGAGAAAAGCATTTTCACTACATTATTTTGTTTTAGTTTGAATATATATATATATATATATATATATATATATATATATATATATATATATATATTTGCTTAAGATATTTTTAAAACTTTACATGCTTAAAACTTTTTAAAAAATGCTTTTAATAGATAATAAATTTTATTTTAAAAATTTAAAGACGTGAAATAATAATTGGTACACCTGTTATAACTACAGGAAGTTGTAACAATTTTTAGATAATTTTATTCATCTGGAAAAGGGCAACGTTAATAAACAATCACGAAACAACCAAATTAAAAGCTTCAAATTTTGAATTATTTTCATTGTGCTATTAAAACATAGAAGGCTTTTCGCTGATTTCGAAAATGTATTATTTATGAGAATTTGATAAATAGAACATTCGAAAATTAAATTTTTACAGACTTTGTTGTTCCTCAACCCTCATCAATCAATTAAATTTTAAAACTGTAAACAAACGCATGCCATAGAGAAAATAAATCTGCATTTGTATTTTCCTCAAAACGTGTTTTTTAGGATTCTGGTGCATTTTCCTGAAAATCTATCGGATCCATTAGTGTATAACTCCCATCTTATGAAATGAGGCTATTTCCTATACAGTGAACGTATTATTTTTTTCCAATTAGCACTTAGAAATTTACTCAATATTTGTATAAAATTTGTGGGAAAATTGATTCATGAAATTTAAAAATTTTAGTTAATTAAATTTTTGAAATTATAGTTGTGCTCAGATAATAGAATCTTAAGTTTATAAGTACTCTGTAGGTTTTTCTAAAATTATAAATGTAGTGGATTTTATGCAAGATGTGCCTAAATGTATATACGCGACTTACAAAAATAAAATACAGGTATTGAAGATTAATTGCTCCTATATAATGATTTATGTTTAAAAATGTATTTATTTATTCAAAGGTATTAGGAGTATAAAGTAATAAAGGCTATTATCCCTAAAAGCAAATTCAAAATCAAAACATATTCAACAATTACAAAAAATTTCAATATTTCAATCTTATAAACGTGATTTATAACGTTAAGTTAAAATATGACTGCCATTGCTTGTATTTCAAAAAGTGAGGATTACTTAAGCCTCGCATATGATGATATGCTCATTTTTTTCTCGTCAAAAGGCGTGTCAGTTACTCTAACACTACCATTGTGACGTCATATATCTCATATACACGACTTTTCGGTATCATGATAGGCAATTGGTAGAACAAGATTTGTAAACAAAATTTCAGACAAGTGGATTTGTTTAGTTATAACAAATAAACATTCCTTTGCAGATTAAATGTTTTGTTCCGAGTTTTGTGTACTTATTCACCTCCAAAATGTGGAGTTATTACATTAAATAGCAAACAATCAGTAGTGTATTTTAGATACGAGGTGACCACTAATAGATCCGAGAGTGACACAACCATTGTACATTGTAGTGTTAACTACATAAAATAGCTTAATCGAGTACCCCTTTTGATCATTACGAAAATCTATCCAGATCATTCAAATGTTTCTCGAGGGTTTGAAAAAGAGACATTTCCTTCTACAACCAAGTGTCTGAGGTTTAGTGATTTGATCGAGCTTGTTGATTAGTTTTATCTCTTGTAGAAAACATTTAACTATTGTTATTCTCTTATTCATAATATGTTTTCTTTAAGTCCAGTTCTGCTTTGACTCCTTCGGAATTTGTGTTTCTTTTCACCAGTTGTTTACCTGCCACTGACTCAGTTTATTGAATGTACTCGAGTTGTTTATAAACTTAGAGGAAATGTTGAAACTATTGCGGAGATCTGACTTCGCTAACGAAAACAACTGGCTCAGTCAACCTGTTGGAAAATGTTTGGTATTACTTACCAATCCTTGAAATTACTCATTTCCGTGTTCTTCCGTAAAAAGAATAAAGAGTTTTGCAAGTTTATATAAATCACCTCTCGTGCAAAGTACTACCGCGGCTTATAAACGCTGCGTCTCAGGCGGAAATCTGAGGAATAAAAAAAAAGGTTAAATGCAAATATTCGTCTTCTAAGTTGCTTTTGTTAAACATTAACAAAACGCTTGACCACTGATTCGGCTCTGTGCGCTTTGTTTTGAAACGTTTCCCTTTTGAAACTAAAGTCATTTTAAAGTTGAATGGATAAGAAAGACGCTTTTCTCTTTATTATTTTTATTTTATCTAAATTTAAAAAGTGAGTTGGTGTGTATATTAATGTAAACGTAATCTTGTGGTGGCTGACCCGGTAAAATGTCCAACAATTTGTGATGCAATGAAACCCTCTCTTTCTTACGGATAAATTGGTTTTTTTTAATGAAATTTCCTTTTCGGGGGGTGTTCAGGGGTTAACCTCCTTTAGGTAAATGACCTCGAAGTACCCTAGTGATCCGTTTCTTTCCCATGGAGATTAATGTCTTTAATGAACACAAGTGACGAGGCCCCGATATATCTCAGTGATATTTGTTTATTTTTGACTCTCCTCGTTAACCAATTTTAACCTTTTTCTTTTCCATTTCCTCCCTAATATACAGATCACAGATACACTTTGTTTGGCACTACATAGCAAAATTTGGTTCTTGCGCCATAAATCTCTACTTTCACGCACTCATAGCTTTGGAGTGAATTGGGAAAAAAAAAAAATTACCACCGTTAAAACATCCAGTACTTTTTAACCTATTGTATGACGTATTGTCACTATTTATACGGGTTTAAGTAATGCTACTAGAAACCCGTGGGGCTGATGAGAGTTAAATCTATCGGGATTTAAAGTCCACGTGTTGCCGAAGTGTGGAAGTGAGGAGAGCAAAGAGGAACTTTAGGTGTTTTCCTCATCACTTGACCATGGCTCACAATGGCGAGTCTATCGATAACAGTTCTCATGTAGCATCTAGGCGAGCCATTAACTAACAATCAATATTTGTATAGTGTCTCCTAGACTTACCACTGTTCCGACTTATAGGCCGTATGGTGAATTTATAATTCGGAAAGCTATTTTGATTCAAACGGGATATTAAATTGAAAATAAAACTCAAATTGAATCTAAGTACCCATAATTATTGCAGTATGCATTCTGTTGTAAGATCTTTAAATAAAAGTACAACTTCAATTGAATAAATGCTTTGTGATCGTAAAGGCGATTAGTTTAGTTTTTATTAACGTCGCACTGAAAGCAACACGAGGGCTATTGGCGACGGACCTCGTAATTTTGAACCACGGTCAAGTGACGAGGATGACACCTGAGCTGGCACCCCCTCTCTTAACATCCACACCACGCCAATGGGAGGACTTTGGGCCCCGAACAGATTTAACGTGCATCAGCCCCAGCTACACGGCGGATCTTTGGCGGCCAAGGATCGAACCCGCGACTGAAAGAAAACCGCCGGCCGCTAGTCCACGACCTTGACCACTAGGCTACCACGGCCCTTGATCGTAAAGGCGAATGGTCGTAACTCACATAGAGTGTACGAATAAGTCGAAGAGAAGGTGTATTTTTATTTCTAGGGGAGAAAACAACTTGAATAATTTGGCACTTCACCTTTCCGGAACTGGCAGTAATTTTTTTTTTATTAGAAAGTTGAACAAGCCATGCAGAACGTTATTTTATGTCTCCTTCTGTAATCGAATAATGCCAGCCATCAATACAAAATATTAAATTTCTTGTAGTTTTAGTTATTTCTTGCATCTGATTTTTTTACTTTTGCGTTATTACATTTAATACAATAATATGTAATTTTTGTTGTCCAAACGCGTTATTATTAACGACTTAACAGTAATCCGGCGCTTTTGGTAATCTGACGAACTGTGATCCAATATCAGCCGTATTTTCAAAAGAGTACTGAGCAAAAATAAGTATGAAAATGACGCCAGCTTTGATTTCAGCGGGGGAAAACACGTGACTGCATTTCTCACGTGGCCCTCATGAAATGAGCCCATTCTAACAAAGATCCTCGTATAGCAGTAATTGGAATATCGTTATTAGAGGAAGTATGAAGCAGTATTTCAGACATCGCGTCCATCGCATCTAGTTCAAAATGGTGGAGGTAGGTTTGAAGTAAAATGTTGAATGCGACATTAATTCAAACAATCTGATCATAACATTCCAGAGCAAAAGGTTACATTTCTTATTGATTTATTTTGATTCGTAAAAAAAATATGTGATAGTCATTTACTATTAAAATTTGAATATGTCCGAAATATTTCCTTTGATGTGACCTGCATTCGAAATTGATTTTGACGCCTACTCGGAGTACAAGTTTTGTTCTTGTGTAATAATGGAATGTGTGTAATATTCTTTAGCTAATTGCAACTAATATTGTTCGGAAGCACTGAAATAAATTCAGGGAATTTAATTCCGTTTCTTGAAATTAGTACATGTTTTTTTCCTTCTGAAAAATAAACATGTTTTTAAGCTTATTTAATTATTTTCTTTAAATATGACCACAGAAAAAAGGCCGTGTTTGTTTCAAGGATAACTTACACGCATGAAAGATTCCATTCTAAAGGGATTCCTCTTTGCAAATGTGCTCTAGCATTTTACAGCTTCTAAAGCTCTTTAATTCTGAAAAGGGGTCATGGTAATCTGGTTTTAAGGCTAGCAGACTATGAATTTGAGACTCGGTTGTAACAATGGCCATCACGTGAAACTGTTGCATGCCTAACTGGACCTTAACTCCTTCAAGGGGCCGGCATGCATGTTACGAAGAACGAAGTATCTTCTCTGGTGTTCTCATAATTTCTTGGCGATGCTTCAAAATGACAACCTGGGTTACCAATTCTCAAATGTTCGATGGAACCCTTGCCTGGAAGATGAAAGCCTTGGGAACCTTCTCAAGTAGATTCGTCCACTCGCTGTCCTCTTGTCTTTCGTCAGTGACGTACCAATTTATTATTTTTTGAAGGAAGTGCTTAGATTTTATACTCGTTGAAATACCGACGAAATTTCTACATTAAAAACAATTAAGTGATTGAGAGATCCAGACCTCCTTATACTCCTTACAATACTGTTACCTTGTTTTGGACATAAGCTATACATTTATATATAAAATTAATTTAAATCCGAATCAATTAGTTGTTTTGAAGACGATGTGTAAATACGTCGAGTGCATTAACATAATAAAAAAGATGATTTATTAGATTCAGTATACATGTGTTTCTTTTTGAGGACTTTCAGTAATAAGACAGTAATTGTAATTAATGATATAACATTAATATATTTAATAAGCAAAGTGCTTCTCCCATAAATTAACTGGGCAATTTCTTATATATAAGAAAGAAGCCTCAACATTTAAATAAATTGATCTTTTCTAAAATAATCGTCCCAGAGGAAATCTTTACATTTTTTTCTCAAGTTTCTTCTGGTCATCGGGAAACACTGTTTACAGTCACTGGAAGTAACTGTTCGCAAGATACGTGTAACATTTGATTTAATTATTCGAGAGTTTCAAATCTCTGTTTTTTCAAGGCCAGCTTAATCATTGGAAAAAAGAAATAAAGTCAATTCGCAATAACCAACATAATATGGGAGGTAATTTTTCACTGCAACCGAATAGTACGTAGAAAGATATGAAAGTGTAGTAAACTCCTAGCATTATCACGCAAAAAACAAAAACAAAAAAATGCTCCGAATCAATAAGTTCCATCCTAAATAGCCTTATTCTGTTTTTTGATCGGAAAAGCATCAACTTATAAAAATACTCGGTAATTGTTTGATTTTCAGGATAAATCCGAAGTGTGTATAAATCTTCAACACATTTGCACCCACCCGTAAAGAGTTTGAACCACTCATACATTTGTGTTTTTAATGACGATGCATCAACATATACTAAACGAATCATCTTCAAAAAATTCTCTAGAAAATCAGCGTTCAGTATTAAATTTGCCTAATTTGTGACAAAATTTGTTAATGTTATTCCATCTCCAATCAAATTTTTACGTATTGTGCTTTCTCAGTCATTGAAAACGACTCCAGCATTTTGATATGGAAACGAGGAAAAACCGGTTTAAAATAGCTTTAACAATGAATTAAGACATCACGCTTTCTAGCTATACGTGTATTAGTTCCCTATTTTAATTTATCTGTGGTCTTTCAATTTATGCGGTTAGTTTCCTTTGTAATAAGTGAAAATTTATTTTTTATAGACATGTGCCAATCTGAAGATTGTTTTTTTTAAACAGAAGTATAAGCATTTAACTAATTTGTGGCGTTCCTAAAGTTGCACGGATACTCAGTTAACATAAGCTAGTCATGGCTATGGTTACTAAAAGTGGGTAAAGTCAATCGCGAATTACTGTATAAGTATAAATAGAGCGAAAAATCAAAAAAATCAAACAGACATTTGTCATGATTGGTATTTTCCGCTATCCCAGTTCATTTCCGATCATTCATTTATCATTTTCAATATTATCACCAAACAAATGGATTTTATGCTAATTTTTTACCCATCCTCGTAGTGTAGATTCAGTAGATTACATTCTTTGATAATTACACATTGTTATTATATTAAGTTTTTCTTCAAACGTATAAGTCTTTTGTTGACGTTTACATTCTTTGTATATTATTTCCAATTATAATGGAAATTACTTTAAAAAAAATCTTTATAAAGGTTGAAATTTTATCAATACAAAACTTCCAGCTTAACTGTTTAAAGCCTGCTACAGCATTAACTATATTATTTTCCAATTTTCTGTCTTTTCAAAAAAAAAAAGAAAAGAAAAGAAAATTGGTTTTTCTTTAAAAAAATTTCAAATTACATATATTTTAATTTCTCTCATTTTAAACTACTTTAAAAGCAAATATTATAACAAAATGAAAGAATCATAACTGAACCATTAAGAAATAAGACAAATAAACCAAAAATAAATAGATAAAAACTGAAGACTAGAAAAAGAATGATAATACATCATTCCAATCTAACTATGAAAAAAGAATTCATAATTCAAAAGAAATGAAAAATAAATAGACAAAAGTTGTGGTAGTCTAGTGGTTATGGTCCCGTTTTCGGGCCCGACAATTTTCGTCGAGTCGCAGATTCGAGTTTTGATGCCACTAAAGACCAGCCGTGTATCCGGAGCTAATGCATGTTGATAATGTCGAGACTCAAAGTCCTCCCATTGCGGGGGTGCGGAAATTCAATTGGGAGAGAGGGGTGCCAGCTCAAAGTGTCATGTTCGTCACTTGACTAAGGTTCAAAATTACGAGGTTCGTCACCAATAGCTCTTGTGTTCCTTCTAGGGCGACATTTAAAAGAAAAAAACAAACAATATTGAAATATTGGCTTAATTATCTCATCA
>BMAW01016227.1:409272-427697 GCA_019974015.1 Nephila pilipes
CTGTACCATCGAGTTTCAAAATGGTTTATCAGAACACTATCTGTGTTGTTATTTTTTAATGTTTGGATTAAGTACACCGTTCAAGCAATAAACAAATCGTAATTGGATTCTGGTAATTCCTGCATAGATTCTTCATATAGCCCTAATACCGCCTCTACTTTGACATTAATTTGCGTTCGTAATTATTGACGCAAATCAACATATTTTTTCATTATCGTTTCAGATTGCGCTCAATTGCTCAATTTTCGATCCGCTATTGAAGGCCGCAACAGCTAGATTTGTTACCTCAACAGGAAAATGAAAAGAAATGTAAGTCCTCCCTTACAGTAGATGTATTTAGATTTATTCAGATAGGGAGTATAAGGTTATTTATAATCAACTAGTTCTAAATAACAACTGATTAGTCGAAAATATACATTTAATTAGAATAGCGTAATAGTTTACATCTCGTATCGACTATATTTTATGCGTTGCCAACATTCGTTATTTATAACATAATTTAATAAGAATACGATTACAATTATTTCATCGATTCACTTTATGTGAACCTAGTTCGGCCCCGGCTCAATATGAAATTATATAGACAAAAAATAAATTTTAAAATTGAAGCGTAAAAGAAATAAAACTTTGATGAAGGCTTAGTACCTCTCAAATTCTTCGCCTGTACTGTTTTCTTCGATGGTTGGTGCATTTCGTTTGAAAGTAAGGGCGAAGATGTTGCAATGTGGACAACCTTATAAATTTGTTCTGCTGTGTCGTAGACTGATCTCGTAAATATTTAGCCCCGACTGGACGTACAATCACAAAATGGTCCTTGAAAATGGGAGAAAGTTTGTGATCTCCTTTTTTTGGCCAGTCGTATAACACGAGATCTCCTGCCGTGAAGGAATGGGATCTGCGATGGAGATCAAATCTTTGCTTGTTCTCCAAATGTGTTTCATACACATTATTTGCCGCTTCGGCCCTAGCCAAAGTTAAAAGGTTCAGTTGATCTTCAATGCAGTGTAACATATGAAGCTTCCGAAGAATCTATCCACCCATTGCACTAAAGAGGTCCTCTCATTTTCCACCTCTTTATGCAGTCTCTTCTTACACGTTTCCACTCAAGCTTTTTAAACCGTTCAAACTTACTCTTTTCTTGACGAGTCTTCTTTTCACTCCCGACCACAGAGTTCTGCGTTTCCGTCTCTTCCACCTCATTTTTCTACCTCTTCGAAATCGTTGCACTGAATTTGAAAAGGGCTATTCTGTGTCACAATTGGCTGGATTGACTCCGGGATGCATGTCTCGGGTTCGATATTTTCCTCTGCAGCATCTTGCGGTGCGTTGAATCGCATCTTCCATCTGGTCGATTGGGTGCGGATCAATCTTCGTAATAGGATTAATAGCATGAGAAAATCTACCACAACTCGCTTTGGAGTACTTTCACAAAGGGCTGATCCACACGAAGGTAGGAGCTGTGTACGGTGAGTTAGAATGACGGCAAATTCCTTGATTTTAACCATTTTTGAATTTATGTTTTAGAAACTGGCGATCAGGCTCTGGAAAGTCTATACGGTCCATCTAATTGGCTTTTCATGTTGTAATTGATTTGAATACCTCCACATATGGACATAGTCCAATGTCATCATCATTAGCATCAAAAACGTCAGTAAATTTTCCAATTACTGCAATCAAGCTGGAGTTTGTTGAGTTGTAGAAAGTCCTGCGGATTTAGTTATGAGATCTGTTTCGATGAAACCATATTGAATGTGGCCTCTGGCAAAAGAAACATCATCTAGTAAGGGTTGATTAAGAGCGACCAAATTGATACTAGGTTTTGAAGCCTGAATACATTCGTACAAATGAAATGAAGTTGAGTAGAAATACATAATGAGCCGTTAGGGTCATAAGTATCTAGTCCTGTTGCTGCCAATCGAATCCTAAAATAAGTTTAAATGGAAGTTGGGTGTGATCTTACTTTTAGGCATATGTCTAATATTTCCTACAATTATGTTTGAAATCCAACCTATTGGCTTTATTTCTCGATGGTCAACAACTTGAACTGTCCATCATTCCACGGGTGAATGACACAATATCACTTGGGACACAAGATTTTGAATGACTGTGCTGCACATGGATCACAAAGGCTTGAACTTCTGTATCATTATTACCAATAACAGGTACACGCACGCCTATTCGCTCTGAGTTCTACCACAATTTATGGAAGGATTATTTGCACTGTAGATCTCCAGATGTCGAGTTGCGATATTAAGCTGGTGGCGGGGAATTAGAAGAGTTCAAACTGGTGGTTTCGACTAATGCGTGATTATTAGAACTAGTTGAACTGCTAGGAATGGGGAATTGGGCACTATTAGTTTGACTGTTGAATATTGATTTTGTCGTGACGTATTTCTTGGTTGAGCTATGGTTGAACCACGAGGAGCAGGGAGGTAAACTACACATAAAAGAAGCATGACCTTTAATTCCACATTCAACAAGTAATATCTCGAACGTCATCAGTCATTGATTGTATTTCACGACGTTGCTCATCATATGTATAAGAAGATTCAATTTGTGATTTTGTAGAATGCTTCTTGTTTTGTTTTGTACTGCGAATAGCATCAAGTGCAGTTGTCTGTCAATTAATTCTTCAACCGTATTCGAATTTTGAGTAGCTAATGCAATTTGGTTTTTCATCTGGTAATATCACCAATGATCTATGAAATACGGTCAGGTTGGGAATGGTGAAGGGAGCTTTTTCCAAAAGAGCGTCTTTTGAATAAATATAATCCACTAAATTTTCATTATGCTTCAATTTTCGTTCACTTTGGTGAGCCAAAAATTTTTTTGCATTGTAATACGCCTGAATCTTGGAAGCAAGAGCAGTTTTACAAGTAATCCATTAAAAATTTTTTCCTGTTGTTAATTGCCAATTTTTAGCAGATCCTGAGAAGCGAGAAATAAAGTATTTGTTAATTTTAATTCGTCAGACCAGTTAGCTGTGCTGATTCTTTTCAACTTTTTAGCCATTCAAGAGCATTTTCAATTATTTCACCCTTAAATATTTGAATTGAATTGCAGTATCATTTGTAGATGTGATTTGAATTACATTTGAATTTGCTTGCCTTCAAAAAAAATTGTTTTGCGTTTCCATTAATGTAGAGAGAATACGCGATATCTTCGATCTATTTGAGAAGGTGGGAGGCATAGAAGCAGTGATTGTGTAGCAGAATTAATGTCTCTACTTGTTTTCAGAAGATTCAATTTCCATCAATAAATTTCTGTCAGAAGGTGTCTCCACATCAATAAAATACTGCATACGAAGAGTATTTAATTCATCCAAAGTTCTTCTTGCTTTTATTATTATCTCCTCTACAATACGCAGCATTAAATCATTTTTTGTTTCCGGTTGAAGAAAAAAAAGATTTCTTAAAACGCAATTCTTTTTTCAGTTGAACAATCGTTAAATTTTTGTAGCGGATGTGATTCTAAAGAATCAAAATGATATCAGCATTTGTTGACATTTTTTTTTTTTTATTTTTGTTCACTGTTCCAGACGAAAAAAAAGAATTTAGCGAAAGCTTATGACGCTTTTTTGTACGAAGCAAACACGAAACTAATTTATTTTCAGAATAATTATTCGTCAGAATATTCTTATTAAATTTTATCAGAAGCAAAATAAGAGTCTATTGAATTTCATGAACTTCACTTAATATGCGAAAAGTTGTTGTTTTGAGATCTTGCAGGCAAAAAAAAATAAATCTGGCAGAGATTATGATCCTTATGAGGAAAGTCTGAAGATTCCATATTAGGCCAGAGGCTGCATACAATTTTAGGCTTAGCGACTATGCGCCACTTTTTAAGAAGTTTTTTCTTTGTTGATGATAAACTTTCGCGAAAGTCCTTGTGATTGACTACGCCATATAAGGTTGGTTTATAATCAATCAGTTCTAAATAACAACCGATTAGTCGAAAATACATTTAATTTTAGAATAAGCGTAATAGTTCTGTTTTACATCTCATCGACTATATTTATGTGTTGCGAACATTCGTTATTTATAACATAATTTAATAAGAATACGATTACAATTATTTCATCGACTACTTTATGTGAACCTGCATTAGTGGTGTCTTTAGGCATGGTTTTTTTTTTTTAAATTAGAAAATTAAAATGTGAGAAACCATTGACCGCTTAGAGCTGCCTTTTATGTCCGATAAGGTTCAAATAATGTTCAATATGCACGTAATTTCAAACCTCGGTCAGAAGTCGACGTCTGAGTAGATACTGTATCCACATTACGCTAAAACAAAGATTTTGAGTTCAAGTTTAACGTGCGTCAGTATCTTTGCATGATGAATCATTAGTGGAAACTGTGACTCGAACCCACGCTTGATAAACGCTAGATGCTAAGACTACCTGTTACTGCACCCCACAAGCCAACTTGTTAAGGCTTTTATTTAACGTTTTCTAAAGCCTGCATATTTTTTGCTATTCCAAACAAGATCCATTAATTACAGTAAATTTCGTTTCATAATTTTGCCAGACAGATGACGAGATCAACAGCCGGGACTGGTGTATCTCACTCTCCACATCCGTACACATAAAAGTGAGGACTTTGAGACCTGTTAGATCTCAATGTGTATAATTCACCCCTACATGAAGCGGTTTTTTTTTTAGAAAAAGGTTCAAACAAGGGCTACGAACATAGTCAACCACAAACTCGAAGTTAGCAAAAGGATATCCGGCATATTTTTTTGAAAATTAAATCTTAAGATCATTTTTTGTGATATATATCTTTGCAAATTAGAACTAAGATTTTTTTTATGTAACACAATAATATTTCGTTCTTTTCTATCGAACTATAAAAGTAGGTTTTTCGTTCATAAAGATTTTTTTCTCACTCTTTATTTGAATATAAGGTGTTTTACGATACGTATTTGCATTAGGAATCATTAAAACAATTTTCCATAAATATACAAAACATTCTTACTCGTCGTATAGAACACCATACGCAAAATATAATGAACCTATTTATTTGGTGATATTATTGTATATTTTCTTTGAAAAAATAAAACTTCATAATTTTGGAAATTTAATTGCTCTTTTTCATATACAAAATTATTTCTTAAAAAATTATATATTATTTAGAGAAAAATATTTTTTACATTCACTTCAAGGCATAAGTACCTTATATATAGAAGCCTAAGAAATGTAGAACACCATATTGTATAATAGTTTTTTTTAAAATAGTACCTAAAATGCAAATATATCTCTCAAAAAACAGTCTTTACATTCAAATGAGAGGGGAAAAACCCGTATGACCAAAAAAATTACTTTACTGTCTGATAGAGAGATTAAAATACCATTATTAGACACACACAAAAAATCTAAGTTCTATTACTATGCAAAGATATACATCACAAAATACAAGGAGTCTTAGATTTAATGTTTCAGAATTCCATGGATATCCTGGAAAATTCTTAAACAACCCTTGGCTGGCCAAATTGTTAAATAGGAGCTTATATGTTTATTGCATTCGAAAACCAAGAATTTATTTCAAACTTTTCTTTTCATAAGTATAGAGATCAAGGAAATTATCAAGATTATATGAGATCGATTGAAAAATCAACCTCTTTCGTCTTTATTTTTTTAAAAGCAACTTAATGGTTATTTTACCTTACAAGACCTCTGATTCTAAATGCTTACTTGTATGAGGACTACTGATATAGTATACACTAAACTCCCATGCTATACTAACATAAGGAGGCTGTAAGTAGTTCGATAGGTTTAACGTACATTAGTCCATTATATAGCGAACCTCTAAGTCAGCCTATCCAAATCAAAGACTTGCAGGCCATTTTGGAAATACATTTATTTCGACTGGCCGCATTGTGTGTATAAATATATACTAACCAAAATATATATATATATATGGGGGTGGATGTGCGTACATGTGTGGGCGCTGAAGCGGATGAATTTGATGCCGGATTCAAATTCTCTCGTTAAAAAATTACAACAAATTTCATATTTTTTCGAGTCGTGGAAGCGACTAATCCTCCTGAACTCATTAGAGAAATCAGAACATTCTGGAATAAATTAAGGAAATTACATTTTATTGAATTAAATATATATTACACAAAAAAAATACAATTTTAAAACAGTCCGGCAGTTACAGTATAATGCTGGCAAATTAAATTATTAACGATCAAAGACATCAAACAGTCAGTCTGTTCAACAATGCGCTTCTGCGTCAAACATAGTTAGACTTTAGGTGACAGACTAGCTGCTGCAATTTCTGCATCCCTTCCTTTTCTTCTGCAATGCACACCCGCGCTCTTCAGTAAACTTTCTGGTTAGTTATACATTGTGTATCACCAGATGGCCCGGGCTTTTTAAATGAACTTTGTAATTGTCTCGAAACGCGATTAAAGAAAAATTGTGATAAAAGTTGGAGTCAGGTAGTGAGATATTCCAATGTTAGTAGTATATGATACGAACGACTTATAGTGGAATGTTCTTTGGTACTTTTATGTACAATAAAAGTTTAAATCTTTATTCAGATGACCCTGTTCCTCGGGCTGCAAGGCTGGCTAGGCCTGCTCTCTAAGTAACAGAAAAACACACTCAACAGTAACAATGTCTGCAATAACTCCTCCTCGGATACCGCTCTATCTAATCGTGTGTATATTTATCTAAATTGACTTTAATGTATATTAGTGGACGTCAAATAGATAATCATTTTCTCAATTTATATCATTTTTTAATTGTCAAGTAATTCTATTTTGATTCAGATATAGATAAAGAAATAAATAAAAATATGTGCTTTTCGATAAAGAACAATAATCTAACAAGGAATAGAGGGAGAGCAATATTTTCTATTACATTTATTTACAGTCTCTACACGTCAGTTATACATAAACAAATAATACACTATTTACAAAAATATACAAGATTCAAACAAAAAGCCCATACTTGATTCTCTTGACTTTAACTCGCCTTTTGCGGTCAGGAAAATAAAATTACATCAAAAATAAGGAAAACTCGCCTTACTCGGTCAAGATCGAAATATACTCTGAATATTACTCCATGAACCCGTCCATTCTCACTTAGACGATAAGGCGCCTCCTGGCGGTATCCATATAGATTATTTCCAACAATATGCTAACACTGCCTTTATTTTACGTCAAATACTAGGGCATAAATAAGAATGCTTTTTCTGACAGAAAAGTGTGTTCCAACAGCACAAAAAAAAGTTTTGACCATTACTAATAGAGAGAAAAGCATTTTCACTACATTATTTTGTTTTAGAATATATATATATATATATATATATATATATATATATATATATATATATATATTTGCTTAAGATATTTTTTAAAACTTTACATGCTTAAAACTTTTTAAAAAAATGCCAATAAATTTTATTTTTAAAATTTAAAGACGTGAAATAATAATTGGTACACCTGTTTTAACTACAGAAGTTGTAACAATTTTTAGATAATTTTATTCATCTGGAAAAGGGCAACGTTAATAAACAATCACGAAAACAACCAAATTAAAAGCTTCAAATTTTGAATTATTTTCATTGTGCTATTAAAACATAGAAGGCTTTTTTCGTTGATTTCGAAAATGTATTATTTATGAGAATTTGATAAATAGAACATTCGAAAATTAAATTTTACAGACTTTGCTGTTCCTCAACCTCATCAATCAATTAAATTTTAAAACTGTAAACAAACGCATGTGAGAAAATAAATTTGCATTTGTATTTTCTCAAAAAACGTGTTTTTAGATTCTGCATTTTCCTGAAAATCTATCGACCCATTAGTGTATAATCATCTTATGAAATGAGGCTATTTCCTATACAGTGAACGTATTATTTTTTTCCACTAGCACTTAGAAATTTACTCAATATTTGTATAAAATTTGTGGGAAAATTGATTCATGAAATTTAAAAAAATTTTAGTTAATAAATTTTTTTGAAAATTATAGCTGTGCTCAGATAATAGAATCTTAAGTTTATAAGTACTCTGTAGGTTTTTCTTAAAAAATTATAAATGTAGTGGATTTTTATGCAAGATGTGCCTAAATGTATATAATAATGCTGACTTACAAAAATAAAAAAATACAGGTATTGAAGATTAATTGCCCTATATAATGATTTATGTTTAAAAAAATGTATTTATTTATTCAAAGGTATTAGAGTATAAAGTAATAGTTATCCTAAAAGCAAATTCAAAATCAAAACATATTCAACAATTACAAAAAAATTTCAATATTTCAATCTATAAACGTGATTTATAACGTTAAGTTAAAATATGATTGGCTGTTTGTATTTCAAAAGTGAGGATTATTTAAGCCTCGCATATGATGATATGTCTATTTTTTTCAATGTTATGTGTGTCAGTTACTCTAACACCAATACCATTGTGACGCGTCATATATCTCATATACAATGACTTTTCGGTATCATGATAGGCAATTGGTAGAACAAGATTTTAAACAAAATTTCAGACAAGTGGATTTATTTATTATAACAATAAACATTCCTTTGTGATTAAATGTTTTGTTCCAGGTAATTTATTCACCTCCAAAATGTGGAGTTATTACATTAAATAGCAAACAATCAGTAGTGTATTTTAGATACGAGGTACCACTAATAGATCCGAGAGTGACAACCATTGTACATTGTATAATCACATAAAATAGCGCACTCGAGTAATTCTTTTTGATCATTACGAAAATCTATCCGATCATTCAAATGTTTCGAGGGTTTGAAAAGAGACATTTCCTTCTACAAACGTTTGAGGTTTAGTGATTTGACTGAGCTTATGATTAGTTTTTATCTCTTGTAGAAAACATTTAACTATTGTTATTCTCTTATTCATAGTTTTCTTTTAAGAAGTTCTTGCTTTGACTCCTTCGGAATTTGTGTTTTTTTCTTTCACCAGTTGTCACCTGCCACTGACCAGCTTATTGAATGTACTGAGTTGTTTATAAACTTAGAGGAAATGTTGAAAACTATTGTGAGATCTGACTTCATAACGAAAACAATAACTGGCTCAGTCAACCTGTTGGAAAATGTTTGGTATTACTTACCAATCCTTCTTGAAATTACTCATTCTTTGTTCTTCCGTAAAAAAAGAAAGAGTTTGCAAGTTTATATAACCACCTCTCGTGCAAAGTACTACCGTATTTATAAACGCTGCGTCTCAGGCGGAAATCTGAGGAATAAAAAAAAGGTTAAATTATCTACCTTCTAAGTTGCTTTTGAAGAACATTAACAAAACGCTTGACCACTGATTCGGCTCTTGTGCGCTTTGTTTTGAAACGTTTCTTTGAAACCAAAGTCATTTTAAAGTTGGAATGGATAAGAAAGATGCTTTTTCTCTTTTATTATTTTTATTTTATCTAAATTTAAAAAGTGAGTTGGTGTGTATATTAATGTAAACGTAACTTAGTTGACCTGTAAAATGTCCAATAATTTGTGATGCAATGAAACCTCTTCTTACGGATAAATTGGTTTTTTTTAATGAAATTTCCTTTCGGGGGGTGTCTAGGGTTAACCTCCTTGAAATGACCTCGAAGTACCCTGGTAGTAATCCGTTTCTTTCCCATGGAGATTAATGTCTTAATGAACACGCGACGAGGCCCCATATCTCAGATATTTATTTATTTTTTGACTGCCAACTCACATTTTAACCTTTTCTTCATTTCCCAATACAGATCACAGATACATTCTTTGAATAGTGCACTACATAGCAAAATTCCTGTCGCCACAATCTCTACTTTCACGCACTCATAGCTTTTGGAGTGAATTGGGGAAAAAAATTACCACCGTAAAACATCCAGTTACTTTTAACCTGCTAGACGTTGTCACCATTTATACGGTTCTAAGTAATGCTACTAGAAACCCGTGGGGCTGATAGAGATAAATCTATCGGGCATAAAGTCCACTGTGCTGAAGTGGAAGTGAGAGAAGAGAGGAACTTTAGGTGTTTTCCTCTACAATTGACCATGGCTCACAATGGCGAGTCTATCGGATAACAAGTCTATGTAGCATCTAGGCGAGCCATTAACAATCAATAGTCATAGTGTCTCCTAGACTTACCACTGTTCCGACCGATTATAGTCCGTATGGTGAATTTGATAATCAAAGCTATTTGATTCAACGGGATATTAAATTGAACAAACCAAATTGAATCTGGCACCATAATTATTGCAGTATGCATTCTGTTGTAAGATGTTCAAATAAAGTACAACTTCAATAAATGCGTTGTGATCGAAAGGATACGAAGTTTTATTAACGTCGCACTGAAAGCAACACGAGGGCTATGGGCTTGACGGACTCGTACTTTGAAACGGCTGACGAGGACGAACCTGAGCTGGCACTCTCTTTAACACATCCACACCACGCCAATGGAGAGGACTTTATGCCCAACAGATTTAACGTATCAGCCCCAGCTAACGGCGGATCTTGGCGCTAGTATCGAACCTCGCGACTGAAGAAAACCCGGCCGCTAGTCCACGACCTTGACCACTAGGCTACCACACCCTTGATCGTAAGCGAATGGTCAGTAATCTCAAGCATAGAGTGTACGAATAGTCGAAGAGAAGGTATTTTATTTCTAGGAGAAAACAACTTGAATAATTGCACTTCACCTTCCGAACTGGCAGTAATTTTTGTTAGAAAGTTGAACAAGCCATGCAGAATCGATTTAGTCTCCTTCTGTAATCGAATAATGCCAGCCATCAATACAAAATATTAAATTTGTAGTTTTAGTTATTTCTTATCTGATTTTTTTTACTTTGCGTTATTACATTTACAATAATATGTAATTTTGTTGTCCAAACGCGTTATTATTAACGACTTAACAGTAATCCAGCGCTTTTGGTAATCTGACGAATCAGATCCAATATCAGCCGTATTTTCAAAAAGAGTACTGAGCAAAAAATAAGTATGAAAATGACGCCAGCTTTGATTTCAGCGGGGAAACACGATCTGTATTTCACGTGGCCCTAATGAGCCCATTCTAACAAAGATCCTCGTATAGCAGTAATTGGAATATCGTTATTAGAGGAAGTATGAAGTAGATTCAGACATCGCGTCCATCGCATCTAGGTCTGGTGAGGTAGGTTTGAAGTAAAATGTTGAATGACATTCAAACAATCTGATCATAACATTCCAGAGCAAAAGTTACATTTTATTGATTTATTTTGATTCGTAAAAAAAAATGTGATAGTCATTTAATATTAAAATTTGAATATGTCCGAAATATTTCCTTTGATGTGACCTGCATTGAAATTGATTTTGACGCCTACTGAGTACAAGTTTTGTTCTTGTGTAATAATGGAATGTGTGTAATATCTTTAGCTAATTGCAACTATTGTTCGAAGCACTGAAATAAATTCAGGAATTTAATTCCGTTTCTTGAAATTAGTACATGTTTTTTTCCTTCTGAAAAATAAACATGTTTTTAAGCTTATTTAATTATTTTCTTTAAATATGACCACAAAAAGGCCGTGTTTGTTTCAAGGATAACTTACACGCATGAAAGATTCCATTCTAAAGGGATTCTCTTTGCAAATGTGTCTAGCATTTTACAGCTTCTAAAAGCTCTTTAATTCTGAAAAGGGCGGTAATCTGGTTTTAAGGCTACAGACAGAATTTGAGACTCTTGTAACAATGGCCATCACGTGAAACTGTTGCATGCCTAACTGACCTTTAACCTTCAAGGGCCGGCATGCATGTTACGAAGAACGAAGTATCTTCGTTCTCATAATTTTCTGATGCTTCAAAATGACAACCTGTCTACCAATTTCAAATGTTCGATGGAACCCTTGCCTGGAAGATGAAAGCCTTGGGAACCTCTCAAGTAGATCTGTCCACTCGCTGTCCCTTGTCTTTCGTCAGTGACGTACCAATTTATTATTTTTGAAGAAGTGCTTAGATTTTATACTGCTGAAATACCGACGAAATTTCTACATTAAAAACAATTAAGTGATTGAGAGATCCAGACCTCCTTATACACCTTACAATACTGTTACCTTGTTTTGGACATAAGTATACATTTATATATACAAAATCTTAAACTGAATCAATTAGTTGTTTTGAAGACGATGTGTAAATACGTCGAGTGCTTTTAACATAATAAAAAGATGATTTATTATTCAGTATACATGTGTTTTGACTTTCAGTAATAAGACAGTAATTGTAATTAATGATATAACATTAATATATTTAATAAGCAAAGTGCTTCCCATAAATTAACTGGGCAACTTTATATATAAGAAAGAAACATTTAAATAAATTGATCTTTTCTAAAATAATCGTCCCAGAGGAAATTCTTACATTTTTTTCTCAAGTTTCTTTCTTATGGAACACTGTTTACAGTCACTGGAAGTAACTGTTCGCAAGATACGTGTAACATTTGATTTAATTATTCGAGAGTTTCAAATCTCTGCTTTTTCAAGGCCAGCTTAATCATTGAAAAAGAAAGTCAATTCGCAATAACCAACATAATATGGGAGGTAATTTTCACTGCAACCGAATAGTACGTAGAAAGATATGAAAGTGTAGTAAACTCCTAGCATTATCAGCAAAAACAAAACAAAAAATGTCTGAATCAATAAGTTCCATCCTAAATAGCCTTATTCTGTTTTTTTTGATTGAAAAGCATCTCTATAAAATACTCGGTAATTGTTTGATTTTCAGGATAAACTGAAGTGTGTATAAATCTTCAACACATTTGCACTCCACCCGTAAAGAGTTTGAACCACTCATACATTTTGTAATGACGATGCATCAACATACTAAACGAATCATCTTCAAAAATTCTCTAGAAAATCGAAGCGTTCAGTATTAAATTTGCCTAATTTGTGACAAAATTTTGTTATTCCATCTCCAATCAAATTTTACGTATTGTGCTTCTCAGTCATTGAAAAACGACTCCAGCATTTTGATATGGAAACGAGGAAAACCGGTTTAAAATAGCTTAACAATTGACATCACGCTTTCTAGCTATACGGTGTATTAGTTCCCTATTTTAATTTATCTGTATCTTTCAATTTATGCGGTTAGTTTCCTTTGTAATAAGTGAAAATTTATTTTTATAGACATTGCCAATCTGAAGATTGTTTTTTTTAAACAGAAGTATAAGCATTTAACTAATTTGTGGCGTTCCTAAAGTTGCATGGATACCAGTTAACATAAGCTAGTCATGGCTATGGTTACTAAAAGTGGGTAAAGTCAATCGCGAATTACTGTATAGTATAAATAGAGCGAAAATCAAAAAATCAAAACAGACATTTGTCATGATTGGTATTTTTCCGCTATCCCAGTTCTTCCGATCATTCATTTAATCATTTTCAAATATCACCAAACAAATGATTTTATGCTAATTTTTACCCATCCTCGTAGTGTGTAGATTCAGTAGATTACATTCTTTGATAATTACATTGTTATTATATTAGTTTTCTTCAAACGTATAAGTCTTTTGTTGACGTTTACATTCTTTTGTATATTATTTCAATTATAATGGAAATTACTTTTAAAAATCTTTATAAAGGTTGAAATTTTATCAATACAAACTTCCAGCTTAACTGTTTAAAGCTCGCTACAGCATTAACTATATTATTTTCCATTTTCTGTCTTTTCAAAAAAAAAAGAAAAGAAAATTGGTTTTTCTTTAAAAAATTTCAAATTACATATATTTTAATTTCTCTCATTTTAAACTACTTTAAAAAGCAAATATTATAACAAAATGAAAGAATCGAACCATTAAGAAATAAAGACAAATAAACCAAAAAATAAATAGATAAAAACTGAAGACTAGAAAAGAATGATAATACATCATTCCAATCTAACTATGAAAAAAGAATTCATAATTCAAAAGAAATGAAAAATAAATAGAAAAAGTTGTGGTAGTCTAGTGGTTAGGTCCCGTTTTCGGGCCCGGACAATTTTCGTCGAGTGCAGATTCGAGTTTTAGCCACTCAAAGACCAGCCGTGTATCCGGAGCTAATGCATGCTGATAATGTCGAGACTCAAAGTCCTCCCAGCGGGGTGCGGAACAATTGGGAGAGAGGTGCCAGCTCAGTACAAGCTCGTTCGTCACTTGACTAAGGTCAAATTACGAGGTTCGTCACCAACTTTAAAGTTCCTTCTAGGGCGACATTTATAAGAAAAACAAACAATATTGAAATATTGGCTTAATTATCTCATCAACAAAAAGTATTTTTAAATGGTCAAAACATTATATGTATATATATATATATATATATATATTATATATATGTTGACTTTGATTTTAATTGTTCTGCTACTTTTATGCTTTTTAATGATAAATTCCATTGCTTTATCTTATACACACACATACACACACACACACACACATCACATTATCATCATTACATATATATATATATATATATGTAGTTATGTATATACCCAACTCTTTTTTACACGATTTTGAAATAACATGGTTCATTAATATACTTTTTTACACGAGTTTTTTGTTCTAACAAGAATCCCCAAAATGTTTCCCAAAATATTCAAATGCTGTTTTTACCGCTCAATACCGCCTCTTTGATTCAGCCACTCGAGCAGGGTGTTATAGCAGCATTTAAAGTGTACTATATTAAAGAAACGCTTAAATATATTTCAGACTCGGTGGAAGAAAGAAATTTGACTGTTGTAAAAACATGGAGAAAGTTTACGATTATGGATTATGTTACACATGTTTCTTTTGCCATTAAACAGTTGCACGAATGACCTTAAATGTTGTTGGGGAAAAAAATTGTTAGCATGTGTCAAACGTGGAAGTTTTGTAGTACAAAAATCAGCTGTGTATTCTGGAATTATAACTCTATCAAAATGGAATTGGTGACAGAAGGTTTTAACAACATGTTATCGGATGATATCGAAGACTAGATGCTAAAAAGCCCTTTGAATGAGGACGATTTGGTATAATTTAAGACAGTTAATGATAATAAAGAAATCAAAGATGAAGATCAGCTATTAACAGTTGATTCAGTTCGCGAAGACTTGAAATTTGCTTGAAGTATGGAACATTTTCTTACTCATGATCCTGACATAGATCGTGCATTAAAAATTCAACGTAATCTTAAGTTTTGTGTAGCAGGATATCAAGAATTTCATAGGCAACTTAAAAAGCAAAAAAAAAAAAAAAAACTTGCTGCTAATAACAGATTTTGAAATAACAAAAAACCCTATTAGGCCGATAACGAACGAAGTTCTTCATTTGTATCAAAGCCAACAATTGTGCTAGACATATCTTCGGATGATAGAATTTTTGATCCAGTTCGTAAGAAACGTACACACTTGTTATCAAGTAGCGATGAATTGTTGTTAGTTAGAAGTTTTATTTCTAATTTTAATTTTAATTTGTATATGTTGTGTGTACCTATAGATTGAATTTTCCCTGTACACTAATTTTTTTTTTGTATCAAATATGAATTGTTTTTGTTTTATAAATATGTATAATGGGTTTCATTAATACTTTTTTTGCATGGTTTTTTAGGTAAATATTTAGAGTTTTTTCATCTTACACGATTTTTTAAGGTTTTGGAGCATATCCCCAAATTTACCATATGTCGCATGTATTTTTTACACGAATTTTTCTTGCACGGTTTTCTGAGGAACGAATCCGCCTTGTAAAAAAAGTCTTTCATACACACACACACACATATATATATATATATAAGGCATTAACGTCTGCTTTTAATGGGAGATCATGACATTTTTCGAACAATAGATTAATCTGAATTCCATACATATATGTATATATATATATAGCGACAGAATATCTAATAGTTATATCAGAAACGATTGCTTTTTGAGGGAGCTATAGTAAAACAGTGTGTAAAGCAGACTCGCGTGCTACGAAATCCTGTATTAACAGGATACGACCTTACGAAAACTATTGCAATCATTTACGAAGAAAAAAGGCATTTGTTTTTGCTAAAAAATCCCTAAAAATATAATACTCCTCCCTCTCTTTTGACCCTTAAGGAGCCTTTAAAAATTCTTTATTTTAAGTAGATTAAATTATAAACCCTTAACGTCGACCTACGTTTCTTTAGCAAAACCAAATCATCTCCTAATAGATATATCTTCGTACCTTAAAAACTGGAATTGAAACAACATAATCATATTAATTAGAATCGAGTTTGTTTTTTAAATGCTCATCTATCTGTATATCTGTCTAAGTATATATATTATTTTGCCCATCAACAAAATGTATTATTAAAAAATATAGACGAATTATTTCTTCAATTTTTTAAAATTATGCAAACAGCTAACTAGAATAGGAACAAATGTCTATCCCGAAAAATTACCTTTGATACGACTAGACTAAATACTAGACTGTCTATACGTTGTCATAGTAACTAGGTGTTACTTGAGGGTAAATGTAGCCAGTATATTTCTACGCATTTACAAGGATTTTTTTATATTTTTATTCATCGACCTCCAACTAACTTATTTTTAAAATTAATTTTCAATCAGTATAACTTTGTAAAATCTAATAGGTTTACAAGACCTAATTGAGAAATATCTCTGATTCTTATGTCTTTTAAAAAGAAGTTTAAATATTCGCTAATTTTTTTTAAAAAACCAATAAAATGGTAAGTTTGGGGAATTTAAAATGTCAAGAAAAAAGTTCAATAAACATAGAAAATTGTGTATTTATTTAGTAAAAATGGAATTAGGAACAAGGTCTTTTAATACAAACATATGCAAGGTTTCTACTAATGATTACCCAACCATGTTGTAATTGATTATGAAGCTTAACATGGATCCGTTGAAATTTTCAACAAAATATTTTTTATGGAATGGTCGAATTTCAAAGAGTTTAAAATCTGTACCAAATATAGTGTTTTAATTTACATATTTATTGCGATTTTTATGTGATCTGACAATGTACAAATACGTTGAGCAATGCAAATTAGATTTTGGTTTGCATTTACAAGTAAGCAACCAAGAAAGCAATAAATAAAGGGTATGAACAGCAAAAAAATGCAAAAAAACATGCAACCTTAAAATAAATAAAGAAATTTTGTTTGGGGCAGAAAATTCTGTAAAACTCTTTTAAGACTTGAACTTTGTTTCAAAATAAGGATTGTAATTGCTGGTTTGATCTTTTCTTTGTAGGAAAAAAAAAAGCTCCAAAAATTTATAATAAAGTACATTTTTATAAACCAACTGACAACCATAAGAAAAAATTAAAAAGGATATCTTACTTTTTTTCTTCAGTTTTCAACAAACATATTTTGCACCAGAGTCTTTTTCTTTTTATATCAAGGTTGTCTTTCATATGTTACGCATGTTCTACGTCAACTTAAGAAACCATTTTACGTGAAACTCAAATAATTCTATTCAGTTTTTATTATTATTATTTAGATTCGATTCTTTTTCGTAATGTTTTGCATTTGCCTTCCATATATATATATATATATATATATATATATATATATATATATATATATATATATATCAAAGTGACTTGTATTTCAAAATTCATTTTTCATGTATCTTTTAACAATCAAATGGTCAATACCTAATTTTGAAATTATATTTAATACGACTAAAATTACTTGTATAATTTTCCTTTCAGATGGACTCGTTGAACTTATTCGAGGACGAGAGAACATGATTGTGCCTAGTATTTCAAAGAATCCTCTACCACAAACAGCGTTTCTTTTTGCTGGTGATGTACATTCTGAAACCCTTTTTTTTTTATTCAGTTCATGTGATATGATTGTGTTAATTATTGAAGCTCTCAATATGCAAAATGGAATAGAAACTCATGAAATTATTTTTCTTCTACATTTCTATACCTCCAATTTTGTTTTTCTTTTTCTTTAACAAAAAAATAAATAAATAAATAAATAAAATAAAAAAATAAAAATAAATCTATATCAGTGTGTGCTAAACTACATTCAAACGGGTTTATGTGAATAGTTATAATCTTATACAGTTTGTGTCTTAAATTAATATCATCCCCTAAAATTTTTAATACAGAATGTTTTTCTGGAAATTACAAAGAGTTACCAACCAATCGAATCATCGTGATAAAGTTTTGATTATTCGTAACGTATTTCATTAAAATATATAGCGGATTAATCCATTTAAATTAAATTTTGTATTTTTTAAGAAAAGAAATTACTTTATTCTAAATATATATGTCCTAATTCTTTATTGCCCTTAGGGGCTTACTTTTTTCAGGTCAGCACAAGAATCACTCCCCTGAGGTATCTTAGTGATATGTTCCTTTTCCAAGGGGTTTAATGTCTTTGATAAACACAGGTGACGCGCACCGGGATACCCTTGCGACCCTTTTCGATCTTTCTCCTTGTCTACCAATTTATATATATATATATATATATATATATATATATATATATATATATATATATA